>JACEIK010002474.1:172906-187064 GCA_018107945.1 Datura stramonium
CTTGATGAACAGGGTGTTCAAGCAATATCTAGACATGTTCGTGATCGTGTTCATCGATGATATCCTTATATACTCTCGGAGCAAGGAGGAGCATGCCGCTCACTTGAGAGTAGTGCTTCAAACCCTCAAGGATCGTTAGTTGTATGCCAGCAAGTGTGAATTTTCGCCGGACCTCGTGACATTATCGGGCCATGTGGTGTCGAGTGAGGGCATTAGGGTGGATTCTCAGAAAATTGAAGCGGTAAAGAATTGGCCCAAATCGGTGAATCCTTCAGAAATTCGGAGTTTCTTGGGCCTAGAAGGCTACCACCGGAGATTTGTAGAGGGTTTTTCATCAATTGCAGCACCATTGACCAGGTTGACCTAGAAAAAGATAAAGTTCCAGTGGTCGGAGACTTGTGAGAAAAGCTTCCAAGAGTTGAAGACTCGACTCACTTCATAACCAGTGTTGACCCTACCTGAGGGTACCGATGGTTTTGTAGTATATTGTGATGCTTCGAGAATTCAGACTTGGGTGTGTGTTGATGCAGCATGGGAAAGTGATAGCGTATGCCTCAAGACAGTTGAAAATATATGAGAAGAATTACCCGACCCATGATCTTGAGTTGGCTGCGGTGGTGTTCGCTTTGAAAATATGGCGGCATTACTTGTATGGGGTCCACATGGAAGTGTTTATGGACCACAAGAGCTACTTAAGGAATATGATATGAGTGTTCTTTACCACCCGAGTAAGGCTAATGTGGTGGCGGGTGCACTTAATTGGCTCTCTATGGAGAGTGTGTCCCACATGGATAAGGGAAAGAAGGAGTTGGTGAAAGATGTCCATCGACTGGAAAGGTTGGGAGTTAGGTTGGTAGACTCGACCGACGGCAGCGTTGTTGTGCAAAATGGATTAGAATCATCCTTGGTAGTGGATGTGAAAGCTAGGCAAGATGATGATCCAATGTTGGTAAAGCTGAAGGAAGCCATTCGGAGAAGGTGGAGGTCTTCTCCCAAGGGGGAGATGGAGTTCTGCGGTTCCAAGGTCGTCTATGTGTTTCAGATGTTGATAATTTGAGGGATCGGATATTGAATGAGGCACATGGATTCAGGTATTCTATCCATCCGGGTGCCACCAAGATGTATCATGATTTGTGGGCAATATATTGGTCGAACAGCATGAAGAGGGACATTGAAAAATTTGTAGCCAAGTGCCCGAACTGTCAACAAGTGAAGGTCGACCATCAAAGGCCGGAAGGCGTACTTCAGGATATTAGCATTCCTAATTGGAAGTGGAAAGAGATTAATATGGATTCATTATAGGCCTACCTCATACTCTCCGACACTATGATTCTATTTGGGTGGTGGTAGATAGGTTGACCAAGGCTGCACACTTTCTACCGGTCAAAACCACAGATTCAGCGGATGATTATGCAAAATTGTATATTCTGGAGTTGGTTCAACTTCATAGAGTTCCCTTGTCTATTATTTCAGACCGAGGTACTCAATTTATCTCTTAGTTTTGGCGGTCTTTTAAAAAAAGGCTTGGGACTCAAGTTAAGCTCAGCACAGCCTTTAATCCGCAAACGGTTGGCCAAACCGAACGAACAATCTAGACTCTCGAGGATATGTTGAGAGCATGTGTGATGGATTTCAAAGGTAGCTGAGATGATCATTTGCCCTTGATCGAGTTTTCTTATAATAATAGCTACCACTCTAGTATCCAGATGGCATTGTTCGAGGCTCTTTACGGGCGGAGGTGTAGATCATCCATCGGATGGTTTGAGGTTGGTGAGGCAGCTATGATAGGACCTAATTCGGTTCATGAGGCCATGGTGAAAGTTCAAATGATTAGGGATAGGCTAAAAACCGCTCAGAGTCGTCAAAAGTCATATGCGGATGTGAGAAGAAGAGATTTGGAGATTGAGGTAGACGATTAGGTATTTCTAAAGGTATCTCCCATGAAGGGAATCATGCGCTTTGGGAAGAAAGGGAAACTCAATCCCCTCTATGTGGGTCCTTACCAGATTATTAGAAGAGTTGGTAAGGTAGCGTATGAGTTAGACTTGCACTCAGAGTTATCTTTCGTGCATCCCGTGTTTCATGTGTCACTTTTGAAGAAATGCTTGGGAGATCCAGCTCTAGTAGTCCTGGTGGATAGCGTTGGTGTGGGAGATAGCCTCAGTTATGAGGAATTTCCAGTTGCAATCTTAGATTGTCAGGTTCGGAGGCTGAGGAACAAAGAAGTAGCTTCGGTGAAGGTGTTATGGAGAAATCAGCATGTTGAGGGAGCTACATGGGAAGCCGAAGCGGCTATGATGACTAAATACCCTCACCTGTTCTCTACCGGCTTAGTTTCAGTTTTCCCTAAATCTCTAATCAGTTTCCATGTTCAGTTCATATGCACTGGTTTGCATTATGTTATGATGGATGTATGTGATGTCTGAATTAAGTTCAACTATGTATTTCTTTTCGGAGGTAGTCATTCCATCAATTTTCGGTTTAAATGATCAGTATTTGCATAAGATGTATGTTTGATCCTGAGTTTCTGTGTGTTTCTAACATTCGAAGACGAATGTTCCCAAGAGGGAGATATTGTTATACCTCAGTGATGTGCCATGATTTTACTGAACTTTTGACGCTTAAAACCAAGAAATTATGCACATTTCAGGTATGTTTATATGGGTATAAGGTATTTTGTGCTTAATGTGCAGGAAAGCAGGTTTGGAAGTGATTTGGTCGAATTAATGATAAAAACAACTAAAAGGTGACTGCCAGGCACTTAACGAGTTATTGACAATAGGCATGACCCGTCGCTTGAGGCGTTGGCAAAAAGATGAAGTTTGGAAGATACAAGGCAGTGTACTTGACGAGTTGGAGGAACGACTCGTTACATAAATGAGTCGTGAGGTCAACAGGTAGGCTTTGAAGAGAAAAGTTTACCCAAGTGTCCAGTGGAGTTGACGACCGACATCACAAGTCGTCACCTGAAGGAACGACTCGTTTGCAGGACACTGGAGCTGTCCGTGAAGTGCACTAGACTTTCTGAGGAAGTAGACCACGAGAGACTTAACGACTCATGCTAAGGCACGACGAGTCGTTAGGTGACCCATTGCCAAGCCTTGGTACGTTGCTGAGGATGACTGATTTAAAGCAAGGAACGACTCGTCAGAGGATGTAACAGCCCATCACCTAGCCCGTTGCTACTGCCGACCTGATTTCCAGATTTATTTAGGAAAAGGATTTCTTTGTATTATAAATACCCAGTTTTAGGTTTATTTTTAGGGGGGATTTTTAGGATGAATTCTGAGATATTCTAAGAAGATTGTTGGGAGGATTTTAGCCGAGTTTGAGAGGGAATCTTTAATGATATTGTGAGGATATTCTTGAGATAATTTTCATACAATTGTTCTTGATTCAAGATATGAAAGCAACATTGGAATTTTATTCAATCTACTTGGTTTTTATTTTACAATACTTTGTAAGTTGCAATTATGATTTCTTCTATATTTTGTGATTGCAATAACACAAACATGAGTAGCTAAATCCATAAACTAGGTTTGTGGGAACAAAGATGAATTAACACACATAGGTAAAAATACCTAGTGATTCTTGAACGGGGTTTTATGCATGTATTGATTTTCCCTTCATTTTAATTGATTCTTGATGGTTGCAAACGTTAGGACTTGTCTTATTCTTACTTACCGGATCAAGGAAGTAAAGAATGGAAAAAAGGATTAACAACGGAGATTTGAGGCTACCAACTTTCATCTAATAGATTGAACTTGTCCAAGGAATAGCTAATCCGATATTAAGGGTAAGGGTCAACTAAAGAACACCCGTATACAGACCAAGTTGCATGGTGAAAATCATCTAGATAGGGAACCAACCATTTAGGTGAACCTAACTTACCAATACTGCATGTTAAACATCGGAATAGATCACTAGTGTATAAGCCTTGTGGTTATGAAATATTGGGGAACACAATCCTAGTTAGTAGTAAATTGAATACAAACCAAATTTGATACAAGCATTCATTAATTTTACTTTTGTTATTATTCCATATTTTCCCCCCTTTGGAAATAAGTCAATCAATAGTAATAGTTATTCACATTAACCTAAGTTCTTACCATATTCCCTATGGGATCGACCTCAAGCTTTGTTGGGTTATATATTTGACAATCGACCGCTTATATCTCAATTGCGAGGTGTAATTTGGGCGGCATCAAATTTTGGCGCCGTTGCCAAGGAATAAGGCTTTTGTTAATTGTGTTAACTTTTCTATTGGTTCTTATTTCTTTGTTTTATTTTTCTTTTGTTGTTTTGGTTGCTTAACAGGTCTTAGGTTTGTGCATGCCCAACACTAGAATTCAAGGACATCCCTTGACTAATTGATCACGAACTTGAGATAACGTTAAGAAACCTGAGGAGAATGGCCAACATACATGAGCAAGAAACCGTGGACCAAGCCACAACAAGGATGTTGGCCGAAGAGCAAGCTCAGGCTAGAGATCGTGAGTTAGCCAGAGTTACTGAGGAGCAGTGCTTAGCTGTAGAAGCTGAATGAGCTAGACGAACTAGAGGTACAGAACACCAGCGACATCGATATTTTGATGAGGAAGATGATGCGGACATAGATGAAGCTGGTGCCACTGGAGTGATAGTTCCTCCTCCTTTGCCTGCTGGGGCAAAGTTTGATATTACAAGTGCAATGATTCAACTGCTGAATATGAAGGGAATATTTGCAGGTCATGCATCCGATGATGCCCACGCTCACTTGACAAATTTCGTGGGTATATGCAAGGCATACAAGCAGCCAGAGGTCAGCCAGGACACAATCAGATTGAGGTTATTTCCATTCTCTCTTGGGAGTGAGGCGACGATGTGGTTGGATGAGCTGCCGAACGACTCCATCACTACTTGGGGAGAGCTCAAGAGAGATTTTATTGAAAGGTTCTTCCCACCATCCAAGGCATTGCAACTAAAGGATGAAATATATAACTTCAGGCAGCTAAATTCTAAGGCACTCCATGAGACTTGGCTGCGGTTCAACAAAAAGCTCAAGAAGGTTCCAAACCACAGGATTCCGGATGATACATTATTGGAGATCTTTTACCGGTCCCTGAATGCCAACACAAAGGTGGTTGTTGATACCGTCTCACGAGGATCCTTTATGAGTCATACTTATGCAGAGGCTGCAGAGTTGGTGGACCGGATCACTAAAACCAACCGATATTGGCACACCAGAGAGTTAGAGGTTCCGGCTTGTTCTTATATAGTTGGTATGTCTGCCGAACAGCGGAGAAAAGATGAGGAGCGTGACCAGGACATTGCAGAGATAAAGACCACCATGGGGTTGCTTTCCAAGCATTTGATGGGAATGGGAGCAGAAAAGGTGAACGCTGTAGGTTTTTAGGGCAAGGCCCCGAGAAATGATGGGTGCGAGTCTGAGTCTGAAGAAGATGTCAATTACTTGAATGATTAGAGGATGGGTTTACGGACCAACACCCAAGGGTCTAACCAAGAATCTTGGCATCAAGGTCAAGGGAACCAAGGTCGGAACTTCTATAAGGAAAATAATTTCAACCGGGGCCAATACCGAGACAACGGGGATTGGAAAAAATGAGAGGAGTTCAAAAATGATAGGGGTGTTATGTATGTTCCTCCATGAAACTGAGAGCCAGATTTAAGTGGTTCAAGGGTCGAAGATATGCTATCCAAAGTGCTCAAGCAGATGGAGGCAACAGACAATCACTTTAAGGAGCTCCGAGCTGATATTTCTGGCCTAAACCAAAAGGTGGAGTCACATGCTATGGCAATCAGGCAAATTGAGTAGCAGATGACTCAGATGTCTGTTGCAGTGAATCAAAGGTATAAAGGAACACTTCCCAGCAATACTGTTCAAAATTCAAAAAATGACAATCATTGCATGGCGGTCACTACTAGGAGCGGGAAGGTCACAGTTGATCCACCAAGGCCAGTTGTAGTTAAAGAGTCAGAAAGGCCCGGGTTGATAAATGATGATGATTTAGTGGATGTTGACAACCCAACTTTGGTTGGGAATTCAGACGTGCCAACTGCTCCGAGTAGTGCAAAGGAGTGAGGAGATGCCCATGGGAAGGATAAGGAGGCGCAGCAAAAACTCACAACAATTCCTAGACCTCCTCCTCCTTACCCCCAGCGCTTGAAGAAGAAAGCCGAAGATGGAAAATATCAGAAGTTTATCTCTATGCTTAAGCAGCTGTCGGTGAATATCCCATTGATGGAGGCACTTGAGCAATTACCCGGATATGCCAAATTTATGAAGGACCTCGTCACCAGAAAAAGAACCATAAGTTTGAAACCTGCTGATAATCTGCACCACTACGGTGCCATCACTACCAGGGTCTTAGCATAGAAGAAGGAGGACCCATGTGCGTTTACTATACCTTGCACCATTGGGGAGGTTGAGTTTGCAAGGGCACTTTGTAACTTGGGAGCTAGCATAAATCTGATGCCACTAGTAGTATTTAAAAAGTTAGGCTTGGGAATCCCCACACAACCTTCGATGCAGCTACTGATGGCTAACCGAAAAGTTAAAAAGCCGGTGGGGATTTTGTTTGATGTGCTAGTCAAAGTGGATAAGCTCATATTCCCAACAGACTTCGTGATTCTAGACTGCGAAGTTGATTTAGAGGTCCCCATTATCTTGTGGCGACCATTCCTTGCAACAGGTAGGGCCGTAGTTGATGTGGAAGCAGGGTAGCTAAAATTTCGGTTCAACAAAGAAGAGGTTACCTTCAACATTAGCCAAACCATGAAACAACTCAAGGAATTCAGCATAATTTCTGCATTGGAGGATGGAGAAGAGTCACTTGACGAATTCTGAGTAGTCAAGTGACTTGCGTCATGCCGCGATGTTAAATCAGGCGCTGCATGGGAGGCAACCCATAGAGATACTTTCAGTGAAGTCTGAGTAACTCAAGTGACTTTCTTCGTGCCGCGATGTTAAATCAGGCGTTGCATGGGAGGCAACCCATGGAGGTGTTTTGGGTGAAGTCTGAGTAGCCAAAACACCCACGTCGTGTCGCGACATTAAATCAAGCGCTTCTTGGGAGGAAACCCAAGTTTTAAATGTAATAAAAAGTTAGTGTTAACTTTTGTTGATGGGTGCAGGTGAATAAGATGGAAAATTTGAAGTTGGAACCAAAAACTGGAACTTCAGTTCTGGTGTAGAAAAAATCACAGAACGAGTCATCGTCTAACTAAACGACTCTTTTAGCCAGCCGTGAAGAGAATTGCAGAAAACAGGGGAGCAATGGGTGACTTCACGAGTCGTTTCTCCAAGGAACGAATCGTTTGGTCTCCCATCAGGTACACTGGATCTAAGACTGAATTAAAAGAAAAAGGGTGATGACGGTTCACTCAATGAATCATTGGAAAACCAAATGAGTCATCAAGTGACCTGTCCTAAAACTACAACAGGCCAAGGACCACGACTCAAGGAATGACTCGTTGGGTAACACCACGAGTCATTGCGTGAGTCTTTAGGTCCCAAGCAAGTAAAATTAACTCGACCCACGACTGCAATTGGGAAAAGTTTCTTTTCTTAAAATCAACTACCTGATTCCATTCAAATACTCCCCGTTAAACTCACTTCAAATTTCCCTCTTCTCTTCTTCCCCTTCTTCACTCAAACCCATCAAAAAAACCATTGAAATCACCTTCACCACTGCACGCACATTTGTTGAAGCACAAGCACATCAGCTATTGCACTCCATCTCTGATAAATTGCATTGTAAGTAATCTTCCCCACACAAACACTTTGAATAATTTTTTCAATTCCATCAAGAAATTTCAAAGACCCATGAATGAGTGAACTTGAATGATTCTTTGATTTATATTGTGTTCTTACGTGCCTTGTGATGTAGATAAACCCTAGGAAGTATAAAACATTGATTTTCGATCCTGTAGTCACCTCGGTAGATGTTTAATTGAAGTTGCATATTTGTGGAATTGAAAACTGGAAAGAAGAAGAAGATGAACAGGAACTCTTGAGCACGAGCCACATCACGAGTCGTTGGGTCACCAAATGACTCATCATGTAGCTCGTGCTGAGTGGGAAAAATAAACTTCTGAGGCAGTGTGCTTGACGAGTGACCTAACGACTCGTTAGGACAAATCGTCAAGTACACTGGACCTATTTGAAAAATGTCCAGCCTGGGGTAACGAGTGACTTCACGAATTATTGCCAGAGGCAACGACTTGTTTAGTCACCCATTAGGACCAATGGACCAGTAAAAAAAATAATTTTATGTTTCATTTTCTCTTGTGTACTAACATGGTTTCCACAGGTACAATGGCTCCACGAGGCACACCAAAGAAGGGTCCAACCAAAAAGCAGGTACCTGAGCGCAGTCAACCATCATACTGAAGGCTGCAAGATGATCCATCCTCCTCTGAAGAGTCGAGTGGCTCTGAAGAGGAATATGAGGTATCGGAGGAGTAGATGGTGAGGAGGACAACCAGGGCTAGGGCTCAATAAGTTTCAAATCCAACAGCCTTGGTCGATATTTCCACTCCACTAGTAAGAGATCCGCCCAGCCGCACTAATGAAAGTGCTAGGGCTGCTACTGCACTTGATACGGAGGCTCCCACAACTGGGCACAATGCAGAAAGAGTTGATGAGTCGCATGCCCAGCGAGGGGACTCGGACAATGAGCTGACTAAGACATCGGGAACATCGAATGAGCAACCGAGAAATGTGAGAAGATGGTGTGTCCATGGCATGAGGGCTATATACAATCGGGATATTTCTCCAAATGACAAAGGCAATCCGAAGCGAAGCATTTATGAGGAGCCAAGGCTGATAATCACCGGGTTAAAAGACCTGCCATAGTTACAGGCAGTATTTGAAAAATATAAATTTGGGTGGTTGACCGAGCCTTCAGGTAGCTATAGCCCATGCTTGATTCGTGAGTTCTATGCAGCATATGCAGCCACCTTGCAGTGGTTGGCACTAGGAGGCCAGGATTGGAAGAAGCGGCCTGCATTGAACCAAGTGATGGTGTGTGAGACCTCAGTTGACATATCTGAGGAGACGATTTCCAGGATGTTGTACGGTCTAGATTATCGCGCCCTGATGAAAACAGTAGAGTTTGATCACAGGGTATCCCCCTTGCAAAAAGTCAAAACAAAGAAGTTGAATAGCATGGAGCGGATACAACAATACACTTGACTTTCCCGCATCATTGCCACAAAGGGGCTGTTAGTTGAATGGCTGCATGGTATTGAGTCACAAATAAAGAAGGCCACTTTGAACTTCCAGGCTAAATTTTGGTGGTCACTGGTGAGGCACAGGCTGGTACCAATAAGCAATGACAATATACTCTCACCCGACATAGCAGAACTGGTAGCCAACATAATGGAGGGGTGCGCAATCAATTTCCCGCGGTTCATCATTGAGGAGATTCAGGAGCGGGCTGTAAATGATGGTATGATGATTCCCTTCCCTTGCTTGATTGATCGACTTTTTCGGGAATCTCGAGTGCCAGCACTTCCATCAGTTGATCAGAGAGTGGTGGTTTAGAAAATTACCGATATTAGGTTGATTAGAGATGATACAAACTCGGTATCGAGGGCGAGGACTCAGGCATCTACATTCGCTGGAGCGACCATAAAAGCAGAGGAATTTGGCAGCGGGATGTAGACTGATGCAGCATAGTTCGCCGAGTTAGCAGCTGAGCCTACTGAGGACAGGGAGATAGGTAGCCAGGCTGAGGCTATAGATGCAGCAGATACCTCCATACCTGCCGATGTTCCTGAATCATCATCTACGGCAGCAGCAGCATCCAGACCATCAGTCACACCTCCACAATCCAGCTCAGCCAGCCTAGTCATGGTTTCACAGGAGTTTTTGGTTGATATGGTTAGGCGGCTAGCTAAAGCAGAAAAGCAGTAGGCACACACGGCTCTACAAGTCAAAGTCTTGATGGAGCAGGTCAAGTTGTGGGTGTCAAAGGAATTGGAGACAATGTCTAGTTCGGTACATGGGCGACTGGACACTTTTGAGAGAAGGATGGATGATTGATTCTCGGTCCCCTAAAGTTAGAAAGCTGGTTAGACTGCAATCTATGCCTATGGAAAGAAAAGTCATGAAAAGTGATCCATATAATCATAAAGAAAGTCTTGCCTATACGTCTTTACAGGCGCCAGAGTTATCCCGATGGTACGCAGAGCTGGAGCACTACGATTCGAGGTGTGGGACTTGGCCGCATGACAGACAGCTACGGTACCTCCACTGGTACTCCCCGTGATCGATGATGAGTTTTAGGAGGAGCTACCACCGATTTTTGATTTCATCATGGAAGAGCTGGTGACACGTATCAAGGGGAAGAGGCCTCGTGAGGAGGAAAGTGATGATGTTGATACATCTCTGCTCTGTCAGCCAAAATGGGAGTGGAGTGAGATGGAGAGAGGCACTGCACGAATCAAGAGAGAAGGCTCGACTGAGAGCCAAGATTGAGGCAACGAGAGCTCGTGGTGAAGGAACGAGCCCAGTTGGATCTGAGAATGCGCCGGGTCAAGCCGACAATATTGGAGTTGATGTTGGAGGCGTATCTACACCCTCCACCGACCAGGTAGCTGGCACCTAGGTCACATAGGTATGTTTCCTATTCCCTTAGTTTTTGTATTGTATATATATGCGTTGAGGACGACGCATGCTATTTTTGATGAGGGTGGGGAAGAATACCTGTGCATTCTGTTTTGCTGAACATAACCCGAGGGTTTTTCTTGCCGGATATCTTTTCCCTCGGGTGTTCCATATCTAGTAGAACCGGCATGTTTAGGATTTTAGTTTATGTTTTTTTTTGTGTCAGTCGGAAGAAAGTTAGGAAAACTGAAAGCAGTTAAGAGCTAAAATTGTTTGATATTTTGATTTTTAATGATTTGATACCCCTCAGAATTTTTTTTATATGTGTATGTGAGAGTTAAAAAATTATGACCTTGGTGAATCTTTGCATGGCATTGGAACTGTGAATTTGTTTACCATTGTATGGCTGTACCTGAACTAGCGATTAGTAGAATTGATGATGTTGACCGGTGCTATGTGTGAAGTGTGGTATGATAGCTGAATTCGGTTGTGTGTGTCAATCTAGAACTTTCCTAGTCAGTCGTACCGAGATTGAGGATAAGGAACTAGGAAAGGATCATAGGCCGTTTTTGATTTATGAGTCCACTTTAGCCTAAAAGACCTGCCAAAGTGAATAAAAATCCCTTGATCCAAATGTTTGAGCTTAAATTGACCTTTCTTTTCATTTACACCAATTTACTCGCCTGATTTTTTTATGAATGAACCTGTTTTGGCCCTGGTCCCTCCTTGGACATTGTGAACTTCAACTCAGGCAAATCGCCTAAGTTGAGGGTGGCTATGATAGGGGTGAGTAAGAAGAGTCGGGTGGAAGTAAAGCTGGGTAATGAAAAAGAAGAAAAAAGAGCGGGTGCGGTATGCATGATGAAAAGAAAAGAAAAATAAAAAAAGATTGTTGTCAAAAAGCAAGAAAAGAAAAGAAAAATAATGTGTGACATCAATAAGTTTTTGTTGGAAGAAAAAGTAACCGCATCCGTAGTGTCTAAAGCAAAGGAAAGGAAGAGCAGAAAAAAAGGGAGAAAATAGAAATAAAGGTGAGAAGTGGAGCAAAAAGCGTAGAGCCAAGGAGGGTTGAGCTACTAAAATCCATATGTACCATACCCAAGCCTAAGCCTATGTTACAAGCCGATAAAGTCCTATAGTGATCCTAGCTACTTGTCTGAAAATCGAGGTAATGAAAGTAAAGGCAAGCCTATGGTATTGTATGCATACAATTTGAATTTCTTTGTGAGAGTGAGTGGATCTTACCTAGTCCCAAGAGAAATATAACGAGATAATGATATGCACATGTGTGAGTGTGGGACTTCTTTGAGGTGAGAGCACTTGGTCAACAAAATCGTTTGCAAATTGTCTGGGGCAGTGTTATAGATTTATGTGCGTGGCTGCAGGCGACAATATTTTTCCATGTTTCGATTCCTCTGTGTTATGGTTGGAAATTTTGCATATGCATAGTGTTTTGAGTTGATACGATGAGGGAGGGGTTAGAAAATCTGATTTTGATGTATAAAAATGTCTGTTGTAGGTTTCCTAAAGTTTTTTCGATTGAAGCATCGAAGTAGAATGTTTTGTTTTGTTTTATCTTGTTTTTGCCTGAGGACATGCAAAAGTTCTAAGTTGAGGTGTTGATGTGCCGTGATTTTACGACACTTTTGACGCTTAAAACCAAGAAATTATGCACATTTCAAGTATGTTTATATGAGTATAAGGTATTTTGTGCTTAATGTGCAGAAAAATAGGTCTGGAAGTGATTTTGGTCGAATTAATGATAAAAACAACTGAAAGGTGACTGCCAGGCACTTAACTAGTCATTGGTAGTAGGCACGACCCGTCGCTTGAGGCACTGGAAAAAAGATGAAGTTTGGAAGATACAAAAAAGTGTACTTGATGAGTTGGAGGAACAACTCGTTACACTTGGTAACGAGTCGTGAGGTCAACAATTAGGCTTTGAAGAGAAAAGTTTACCCAAGTGTCCAGTGGAGTTGACGACCGACATCACGAGTCGTCACCTGAAGGAACGACTAGGCCACTGGAGCTATCCATGAAGTGCACTGGACTTTCTGAGGAAGTAGACCACGAGGGACCTAAAGACTCGTGTTAAGGCATGACGAGTCATTAGGTGACCCGTTGCCTAGACTGAGTACATTGCTGAGGAAGACTATTTTAAAGCAAGGAATGACTCATCAGAGGACGTAACGACCCGTCACCTAGCCCGTTGCGACAGCCAACCTGATTTCCAGATTTATTTAGGAAAAGGATTTCTTTGTATTATAAATACCCAGTTTTAGGTTTATTTTTAGAGGGGATTTTTAGGACGAATTCTGAGATATTCTAAGAAGATTGTTGGGAGGATTTTAATCGAGTTTGAGAGGGAATCTTTAACGATATTGTGAGGATATTCTTGAGAGAATTTTCATACAATTGTTCTTGATTCAAGATACGAAAGCAACATTGGAATTTTATTAAATCTACTTGGTTTTTATTCTACAATACTTTGTAAGTTGCCATTATGATTTCTTCTATATTTTGTGATTGCAATAACACAAACATGAGTAGCTAAATCCATAAACTAGGTTTGTTGGAACCAAGATGAATTAACACACATAGGTAAAAATACCTAGTGATTCTTGAACGGGGTTTTATGCATGTATTGTTTTTCCCTTCGTTTTAATTGATTCTTGATGGTTGCAAATGTTAGGACTTGCCTTATTCTTACTTACCGGATCAAGGAAGTAAAGAATGGGAAAAGGGATTAACAATGGAGATTTGAGACTACCAACCTTCATCTAATAGCTTGAACTTGTCCAAGGAATAGCTAATCCGATATTAAGGGTAAGGGTCAACTAAAGAACACCAGTATACAGACCAAGTTGCGTGGTGAAAATCATCTAGATAGGGGACCAACCATTTAGGTGAACCTAACTTACCAATATTGCACGTTAAACACCAGAATAGATCACTAGTGTATGAGCCTTGTGGTTATGAAATCTTGGGGAACACAATCCTAGTCTAGTAGTAAATTGAATACAAACCAAATTTGATACAAGCATTCATTAATTTACTTTTATTATTATTCCATATTTTACCCCCTTTGGAAATATGTCAATAAATAGTAATAGTTATTCACATTAACCTATGTTTTTATCATATTCCCTGTGGGATCGACCTCAACCTTTATTGGGTTCTATATTTGACAATCGATCACTTATATCTCAATTGCGAGGTGTAATTTGGGTGACATTACTCGGGAACCTAAGGATCAAACCCGGGAGTCAAAATGGTAAAAAATTAAAATTTCGCACCAGGTCACAGGATGAACCGTGAGGAGTGACCACGAGTCGTGAGGCGACTAGTGGTCCAGCAGGGTTGGAAGATTTTTTAGAGGAGACCACGGGCATGACCATGAGTTGTGCCCGGGCCTCATGACTCGTGAAGTAACCCGTGGCCTGGACTGGATGCTGAACGAGGATTTTTAGGAAGTGTTGACCATGGATGGTGAACACGAGTCATGGTCACCCACCACGATTTGTGGTGTCCTCCTTGGGGTCACAC
>JACEIK010002474.1:198089-210171 GCA_018107945.1 Datura stramonium
CTAGTGAGTACACCTCAATCTATATACCCCTATCAAGGTCATACCGAGTCAACTACCAGCTATAAGGGTCATGCCGATCCCCTGGGTCTGCAACTGGGCCCACTGGGCCCCTGACTACCTGAGTCTGGAGGACTCCTGATATCTACACCTTGGGCTTAAGCGCTCGGCGGGGGTGTGTATAAGGCCAACCACGACAAATATGAGGATCTGGCTCCCATTATTCGTCCCTTGCGGATGGCATGCCGCTCCGTAGAGCGACGTATCCTCACCCCAGGTGGACGAGTCGACACAACTATTAACCCTAGGGTGGTCACGGAAGCTATACAGGTATAATCCAGCCTAAAACAATACAATTTATAAGTCTCAACTGACAAAGACAACTAAACATTGTAACATACTCCTGACATACTTTTCTGGGATTCATACTGGATAATTATGTTGAAGAAACTAGCTTGCCAAAATAAAATGCCTTAACATACCTCGATCGTTGTTTACCGATTAGCTGGCGAGTTTCAGCTCGTGTTCAACTGCCCTTCTAAACTGAAATCGAGTTACTGGAAAGATAAGACTAGTTTAAACACTAAATTCGGCAAAAAGGAAAACTTTATATATAAATATAAACTATATTTCTAATTAAATAGAACACGGTCCAAAACCTCATTATTTCTCAAAAGTCTAAAAGGGAGAATTGCTTACTTTAAGCCTGGGATCGTATTGACACTAGTTTGGAACAATTTCAACAACTTTGGCTCGGCGGGACGATGATTCACCGAGCGAATTTCATGAAACTAACTCCGTAAAAATGCTCCCTGCAGCCTTATACTTCGATATCCGAAGTTAATTTGAATTTGGATGGCGTTTAGCAGTGTAATTGGTTGAAAATTATAATTCTCCTTCGTCCCTTCTCTGTTCTGGCCGAGTTAAATATTGAAATTAACATTAATTCTAACGGTGAGGCCTATATATACTTGAAGCAGGAATCAAGGCAACGTGGCACGTTGGCCAACGCGCCGTTTCAGCTCCATTCCACGCCGGCTAACGCGGAGGACCAAGCTCCGTGCCACTTTGCCCCTCTGGCAGCTTGGTTCGGCCTCCTCTCGCGAAATCCCAACTTGGCACTCGTTCGGCCTTTCCCTGGGACCTTTCCTCGTACGTATGAAACTCTAAAACACTTAACCAACATACGAATAGGCCGATTAAACGTTAAAAACTTACGGGGTGTAACAATATCACTATAATATATAATAGTTATTAGTGAGAACAAAAGGAAGAATACTTAGGTAGATATACTAGTAGAGGTTGTGACCAAATTTATCAGAATTGAATCTAACTCAGTTCCACTAGTTGTAAGAGAACTTCTCCTTGTACACACATCATTAAAGAGTTCTTTGGGAACATTTGTAACCCAAAGGGGACTAGGCACCACCTTGGTGATCCATACCAGTATAAAACCTCTGCGTCTTCATTTCTTATGGTTGATTACTTATTACTACTTTTTATTGCTGATCAATCTTTCTGCTGGATCATAGTCGACTTAAAGTGTTCGATAGTCGACTAACTATCTTTTCAGGGAAAATTAAATTCACCCCACCCTTTTATCAATATTTAATATTTATTTTGACAGCTCCGATAAATATTTGCAATTTTTAATAATAACCCTCAAATGGTGATATTGTATATCCTCTTCAGTGATAGATTTGACAACGACTAAGCGATTTATTTCACTTCTAAATTTTTGTATTTTATTTGTTTTGCTAATTTAATTCTTTTTGATGCTCCATAGGCTTTAAACGAGACATGACATAATCTTTACCTTATTTGAGTGTCCAAATATCTACTTTCCTGATCATTTTTAAATATTTCTTCAAAACAATATTTCTGAGTTGCATCTTGACACTATCATCAGTATTTGAATTTATCTTTCCTATATAAAATGGAGACCAAATTATTAGTTTACCTTGTTTGGGAATAGAAAAAAAATACTTGAATAATTATCCTAGCATAATTTGTAATTTGTTTGCATATTAGTTCAGTGGATAGATAATTATTTTCAATTAAATTTATTTCTTTCTTTTCATATATATCACATAATTGAAATAGCTCTATATGATAATTGTTGTGCATTATTTATGATATCAATAAGCTAGTCAATCATGTTGAAAAAAGAATGTGATATTTTAAAAAGAAATATCTAAATTTATTTATACTATAATAATATCTAAACTAGTTGTCTTATAAGTTTCCAAAATGAATAGAAGACATTGAAATTCTTAATAATGAATCTTTACACACCAATAGAACATATTGACTAGCAATTGACCTTTTCAATTTCTAAGGAGCCATTAATGGTTGGCTATCAATAGAACGTTGGATTGCTTTTACGAAATACGCTGCAATAAATTGTATGGATCTTTATTTATATACATGTCTTCAAGTCCTTTTCTTTGGAGACACACGTCAAGACAAATTCTTTCCCCCATATTATATTGTGTTGTTTTTTTTATTTAATCTTTATTATTTATTCTTTTAATTTATATTGAAAGAGCTTGTTGAATTTCGTGGATTTACCTTTATAAATAAATATCCTTAAGGAGAATATACTTGACACCTCTCAAGCTATAAATAATTTTAAGTATTTTCGACAAGATTTTAAACAATCTTATGAATATTTTGCACTCTATTCTTATGAAAAGTACCAATTACAATATTTATGTTGACGGTCTCATAGCTTCTACTCAAGGTGTTCCAGTCTCGTTCAACTCCGCCAAAACATAGAGGCCTTTCAAATTCGGCACCAAATGAGTAACAAAATACTTGAAAACTTCCAAATTGCACACTAAAATTTTTATTAAAACTTGGTTGAATATGCAATGAGGTTTTAATAAGCAGTTAAGAAAATATTAATGTACCTTGTTGGAAGCCCAACAAGGCCCTCATTTTAAAAAAGATAGTTTACCTCGTTTATCTTTCAACAAGGTTCCTTGATTTAAAATTTTTTTCTATTAAAATGATACTACTGCTAAGAATGCAAGTGTCACTGAATTGGTTTGTCCTTTCTTTTACCTAATGAAGTAAGTGGGTANACTACTGCTAAGAATGCAAGTGTCACTGAATTGGTTTGTCCTTTCTTTTACAATAGCACATGCAATACTCTTTTTCCCTTTGACTTACTTTTATCCCAGTAGAATTTTTTCGGTAAGATTTTTAATAAGGTATGAACCAAATGTGTTGGGAATATGAGAGAAAGTGATCCAACTGGATGATGTCAATGACTTGACATGCCCGACATTAGAGACACACAACAATGCTGAGTAATGAACAAACGGCTGCCCGGTGAGACTAGCTCTGCCAGAGTCGAGCACGCTTTCATCTTGAGATCTTCTAGCTCAAATGGAAATAAAAGCTGGGATAGACATTGTAATAGAAAATTTTATATGCACTCTTCTTTACTTCGTTTTATGACCCATAGTTTGACAAATATTGATAAGCAAACTCAAATCGTTATGATAGTTCACATTTGACATAATTAGGAGATATCCTAACTTATAATAAAAATGTCAAAAAGTCGATCTCACACATAGAATGGTCCCTGGCTTTATACAGCCATGACATGTACACATATAAATATATATACATAAGAAAATGTTTTGCTCACCTAGCATGGTGGACATGACGACTCGTGGTAGCTGNAGAAAATGTTTTGCTCACCTAGGATAGGGGCCATACTCCCGACGGGTAGATGGGTTTGAAAAGAGTACTATAATATAAAAATCGGTAAGTAACTACCTTTGGTCAGTAAAAACTTTCTCATAAAAAATAATGCCTAAAGAATAACTAACATGAAAAGAAAGAAAAAAATAAAATCATATATACAAATGGACAGATAATAAGCAAGGAAAATGCTAAGACGAACTAGCAAACGAACTCTGAGTACCTCTTGATCCACTCTCCTCGATCAAGTCATGGGGAGAGGAGGCAATCTCAGTTGGATACAACGGGGGACAAGTGGCCTCCATGTCAGCCCCCCTAGTTGATTCAATCTCCTTCTCCACTGAACAAGGGTCGATGTGAACTCTATCAAGGAGGCTTAACCGGTCTTCCCACTCAACGCTCCGCCCGATAACGTCCAAAACAACTCTCCCTTTAAGGAGGTGACTATGGTCATCGCAAAACAAGTAATCCAACAAAGAATTGGGGTTGAATCCACAAATATTGGAGGTTAGATTCACCAAAAATCATAAATAAATTCACACAAGCACGCATCATATCCAAATACTAAAATAAAATTTAAGGGAATAGGTTGAACAACTTCAAATGTAAAATTAAATCAAAGCAAGGGGAGAAATGATTGTTACCAACAATATGAGAGGATAGGGGTGTGCATTTGATGGGGCATCGATTTGATAGGTATTGACTAAGATCCTAGATTGAATTAGTGCATGGATAGCCTTAGCTTTAGGCTACACTCTAAGTTTCTCAACCAAAAAAGTGTCTACTTTGGATTTTCTCAAATCCCAAAACCAAAATCTACTACACATCCCAACGATGCTTGTGGAAGGGTTTAGAACACTTTAATGAGATTTGAATTGGGTTTAGACTATTTCTAGCTCCAATCCAGAGATCAGAAACTCTAATTTCTCACTATTGAAGTCTTACCCAACTTCACTTTCCTGTTTCAAGAAAAAGTAAAGTTAGAGGCTCAATTAATGTTTGCAACCATTAATTATTAAATTAAAACTTGAATAAATTAATAGATTCATGCTTTTTGTTTAAATCTAAGATCAATTAATCAATACCCACTTGGATCTAAACATCCATCATCCACACATACCCCTAGAAGGGAATTTAGCTACTCATAATTAAGGAAGGAGAATTATACCAATGGAAAAGTCCTTAATTCCATTCATCATAAGCAAATAAGATCAAATCTCAGCTTTTGGAGCCTTCAACAATGGTGTTTTTCCCAAAGAAAATGAAGAAAATAAATTAGAAAATGCACTATTTCTATTACTCTCTCTCTCTTCTCTGATGTGTTCTCTATCACAAATGGGGTAAAATTCCTCTATAAATTCCTTGCACAACTATTCAAAATTCTATTGGAAGCTTCTCAGGTACATGTTTTCCCTTTCGGACAATTTTGTACTTCAAAAGTGATGTGCGTCACTTGTGCTGGCACCTGCGTTTCACAGGTGCTAATGTGCAGCTTTCAAATGACTCTTTAGGCCTAGGCAATGCTCCTTATAACCTATCTGCATTAACTTTTGCAGTATGCAAATGCCAATCTGTGGCACACATGTTTGGTTCCAACAATTTTTCAGATCTTCCTGTGTTACACCTGCTAAACGCATATGTAGACTTGTGGCACACATATCCTTATCTTTCTTCCAACAGATTTCTTTCAGTTCAATTTATTTATCTTCTTTGTTTCAATCAAATTCCTACACAAAAGAAGAGAAAAGGAATAAAACCTTTCTAAATTGTGTTAAAACAAAGCATTAACTCATGCTTAAGAGTAAAATGAGTCGGTAAATTACCAACTAATCAAATCTCCAAACTTGAATTATTGTTTATCCTCAAGCAAAGCATTCACTAACAAATGGAATTAACTTAATCTTATCACTTCATGAGGCTTGCACATAGGACAATTAAGACTCAAAACAACCCCAAAGTCACAAAAACACTCAAATAATTGCACAAACTTTAATTGGTACCACCACAAATACTTGGAAAATATCATCATCATTCTTTCAATCCTAATCAGGGGAATTTTTTATTTTAAACAAAATCAAGAAGCATCTCAAATCATGAAAATTCCACCTTCAAGGTTTGCCTAAAATCTCACTACACAACTTATCGCATCATACCCCTCAATTGATATCAAGACATTCACATTTACTCCAAGGATGTAATGCCTTTCACCAAAAGAGAGAATCCCACTCATAATTATGCAATTCACACAATAGGGATTATAAAATGATCTAAAAACGCTCACTCTCTCAAAGATACTTAAGTGTACACACATTGACCTATAGGCTCACTATAACACCCAAAAAGTCCCTAAGATCAGACTTGAGGATTGAAATGGAGAAATTAAAAAAATCTGCATTAGGTCACAGGACGAGTCATCTAGTGACCCATCAAGTGACCTAACGGGTCGTTGAGTGACCCATTGGGTGGTGCAAAGTGGGATAAAGGGTGTTTTCCAGAAGCCACGACGAGTTGAGGGATGAGTCATCCAGTCACCTAATGAGTCGTTAGGTGACTCATTAAGTGTGATGTATGGGTGAAACTTGGGATTCAGAGAGTCTTAATGAGTGGTGAAGCGATTTGTTAAGTTCCATAATGAATCACTAAGTGAAGACGTCATGTTTAGATCAGGAAGTTGGAAAATTTTCCAATGGCAAGGGATGGCACCCAACGACTCGTTGAGGGACCTAACGAGTCATTACATGAGTTATTGGGTCCAGCAGTGTTATTTTCCTATCAGATCATTAAGGGTATTTTCATAATTTTTTAAGTTCCTAACTCCTAAACTAAGTCATTTTAAGCGTAATAAAATGGATTTTAGAGGGTTTTATTCATCCTAAGCCCTTATTCTACTCCTAACACTCTCATCAGAAGATCAATCTCTCAAGTGAAGCAAGGATTCCCCATCTTCATCCTCTTCAATCTCTCTAGGGTATCAAACCCTAATATGAATTCTTCAAGCCCGGGTATGTAGGGTTATAAATGAGGGATTCCTTAGACCCTCATGCCCCTTTTTAATTGAAAACATGATTCTCCCAAATCCTCATGCCCTAATTCGAATTCTAGGGTTGGGTTGGATGTTATTGAAATTCCTTCATGTTCATCTACAAAATTAGATGCTCCTTTATCTTATACATGTTCCTATGATTAGAGTTTCATATTTATATCAAGTCTCTCATGAAATTATGAATTTTAAGTTTCAAGCATGGTTATGAACTCCTAGGGTTATATTTGAATTGAGTTAGACTCTATGATTCTCTTATGGATTCAAGTCCCTCAAGTTTTATATTATGTTTTATGATCCTAATGCATGATTTTCACAAGAACCTTTTATGAATTTCAAGATATGGTGATTTTCTCAAGTATGCATGGCTTTCATGAAAATCAAATTTATGTATCATGGCCAATCGTGGCATTATTTTTCATGGCTAGTTCACGTATGTAAAGTATGATTATGATTTTATGATTTTAAACTAGCCCATGTAGGATCAAGTATGTTTTCATGATAATGATTTTGAGCCATGCTCATGTTTTTGGAAGTAGTGTCTAGCACCAAATAGACTAGAGGTTCAGGTAAATCTGAGTCTCATAACTACGTGCCACCGTAGGTATATATTCATGTATGGGGTCTTAACAGAGAGTGTTCCCCCCAGTTCGACGGGGCTCACGAGTGATATCACGCCTTATTGTTCTTTTCCCTGGAAAGGAATAGGATGACTCTACTCACTTGAGCAAGATAATTGGGCCATCATATAAGCTCTATCATGATGGTATCGGTTATCACAAAGCCTCTCATTGTTCCTCACGTTTTAAGTACACATGTTCATGTTTTATAATATCATGTCTTATAGCATATTTGACCCATTGATCAGTCTTATGAATTCTCATTGATGTTTTCAAAGTTTAGTATGATATATGATTTCTATTTCTAAACCTTGAGTCATTATGTTCAACTTATGATGAATAGCTTATGGTTATGTATATTTCAGATACATGGCCTTTAACATGTTGTCCTTACTCTCATGATCTATCTTGATTTACATTCATGACTTCGTATTATCATTTTACTAGCAAAAATTACTTTCTCTACATACTCAGTACATTCAAATTACTGACGCATAGTTTATGCTATATCGTCTCATGATATAGGTTCGGGTGGTCCTTCTCAGTCTCGATGTTAGCTCACCCCACTTAGACCAGCTCAGTTCCCAATCTTGGTGAGTCTTCATCATTCGAGGACGTTTATCATTTTATATTGTCATGTCTTATTTTAGTTTCAAACTTTAGCGAGCTAGTTGGGGGTGTTATCCCATCAACTCATCCTGGAGCTAGTGGGGCTTGCTAGTTGGCATTACCAGCCTTCCTTCCGTCTCCTCTTCTAGGAGGCATCATCAACTGATAATGGTAGATAATGAGTTAGAAGGATATTTTAGAGATTCATACTTTACGCACGATAAGAATCTAGAAGAAAAGGGAATTTTCCTAAAAACTCCTCGTAGCTTCCTCCTCATAAGTGTGGTGCACTTCACACCCATGAAAAGGAATCTACTTGATGAGGATTTCAAACATCGTATGATATTTTAAACCTAAGGATCTGATACCAAGTTTATCACAACCCGAGTCTATGAGGATTTTTAGACAGACATGTAGTAGATGACTCAACATTGTGACATATCACCCTTACTTATGCTCTATGTTGTATAGATTTCCGCTTATCCATACTTATGTTTTAAATTATGCTTTAGTTCACGCTCTTGAGTTGCTATGCTTATGCCATGGGTTAACTTAGGTCCATTTGTGGTTCTAGATCCCGTATCTTGATTTGAGGTCCCAGCTCGGCCCATGACAAACTTAGTATCCCTTGCCTGAGCAGGTTACTCATGTCGAGTTCAAGACCGCTTTTCATATGTTGGCTCAGGCTATGACAGTTGTCACGACCCGAGCTGAGACCCCGGATTGAGACACAGAATCTAGAACCATGAATAGCTCTAAGCTAACCTATGGTACATACATAGCATGACTTAAGAGCTTAATCAAGCGGAAATCAACATAAGCATGAATAAGCAGAAGACTAAATATCATAAAGCGTATATCAAGCGATAATATCACAATGCTGAATCACAAAGCTGAACATACTAAGTCTATGTATGAAAAGCCTATTTGATGAGATGCTGGAACAAGCCCTAGGTAACTCTATGTTTGAAACTAAAACAAAACATAACAAGCGTAAACTGATAAATATCCGCGAAAGATGAGGACTCACTGATAACACTCAAACTCACACTTCCTAGTAAAGTATGAAGCAGACGTTGTCAATAAAGAACCAAACTAAGAGGTTGGGGTTGAACCCACATGGAATAGGTTAAATATAGACTAATGTCGGTAATTGAACTTGTTGGTGAATTATCTCCAAATTGGGGGTTTTAAAGAAAACAATATTAAAGAAAAGATTATAATTATGGTTTAAATCGAGAATTGCAAACAACTAGGGTAAGTGTTCCCCATGTGTTCATAACTACTTCGGGTATACACACGTGATCAATCCCAATGCTTACTTATAGAACTGATAACTAGGGTTCATCCAATTGACTGGTTCGTTCCTATTGGATGACTAGACTCAATCACTGGGTTAGGTCTCATGAGCGATTTCAAGCTAACTGTTATCAATATGTTCCAAATTTAACTATCTTGCGACCACAACTCAAGTTAATACAATGATCATACAAACTAAGGTTTTGTTTTAATTCTCTTTTCCTAATCTTTACTTCTCTAGGTTCAAGTATGTAAAGAATTTGGGCAAGTCCTAACGTTGTACACTGTTAAGAAACATTTAAAGATGAAGAGAATACAATACAAGTGTTTAGCATTGGTTTTGAATCACTTTTGTGCAATCCTATTTTGTTAATCACCATGGTTTGCACAACCCCTAGTTGTGGAGGTTTTAGCCTCTCATGGTTGCAATATTACAATTTGCATTCATAGAGAAACATATAATTAAATACTTACAACAATATTTGAAAGAAAACCAGATCTAAATATCAAAGAACAATTTCAAGAAAAATGTAAGAAATCAAGAGTTTTATCCAAGAATTACTCTCCAAAAACTTGATAAAAATTCAAAAATAATATTTTTCACACATCTACTACTTCGTTTCTATGTTCCCTGAATAAAATAAAACATAAAAGCTATTTATACAGACATTAGAAACCTTTGCCTAAGCTAATAGGGAATTTTTCATATCTGGCGCCGACTGTGTCACGATTGAACCTACGACCCGTAGCAGAATTGTACGGGTTGTACCTACTTCTAGTACGTCCTTGGTTGCTACAGACTTTTCCAAGTTTTTTCAGGCTGGTATGACTCATACCACAGTTCTCCGAGTCGTACAATGCATCCATGGTTTGGCCCTGAGAACTCTGACATCTTCTGAATTTTTCCACGATTGTTGTGGTATGCCTCGTTCCTTCCTCCTATGACTCATACTATTTGTTGTGTATGAAGTTCTGCCAAGTGTTGAAGAATCTTCTGAGTCTCACCACAACTAATGGTACGGGTCGTATGTTGGTGCTACGATCCATGAGTCCATTCGTACCAAGAGACTGCCTTTGTGCAAATTTCTCTAAATAATTCCACGACTCCAGTTATGGCTCGTACCATCTTGGTAAGAATTGTACTGAGAGTCATACGTTGCCTTCCTATTATACCAGCCTTCTGGCTTTCACCATGGTTCTCCGTACAGCTCGTACAATCAAGGTACGACTCGTACTGGATTTGTACTTGGCTGATTTTCTGCATTCTAAAGCTTCTTTTGCACATTTTTTGCTTCAACACTTACTTTCCCTGAAATCAAAGTAAAAATGCATCGTGCCCATATAAACATACCTAAGTCCATGCTATTTTCTCAATTTTAAGCATTGAAAGTGTTGTAAACTCACAGCACATCAACACCCTCAACTTAAGAATTTTGTATGTCCTCAGGCAAAGAAAATAAGAAAAAATAAACACGACACTTAACTAGAAAATAAACCTAGGATACTATAGCCAATATCATACAAAACTTGCACTATAAACTCAAACAACTTTTGACCCTTTTTCGTGGAACAAAATCAGCACATGCACATCAAGTAACCACCAAAACATGATAAACAGGGATCAAGATATGTCATCTAGCTATTAACAAATAGTCAAGTCATTACCAATGCTTTTTACACAGACTGCGGGCAGAATAAAACAAAAACCATGTACCCTCACAACAAATGAAGTCCCCTACTTACAGATACAGTAAAATATGAAAAATGGGACTGAGCAAGTAAGACTCTCACTCTCAAGAAGAAGTTCCAAATGTTGCATATCGGATACCATAGACTTGCTCTTATTTTTTCTACTTTAGTTTGTCAGATGGTCAGGCTAGGATCACTACAGAGTTTACATTGGCTTGTAATGTAGGCTTTCGGGCTGGGTATGGTAGTGCTGGAATATTTTGAGTGACTAATCTCCTCCTTGGAACTACATGCATGCAACTCCATTTTTTTTTTACTTTTTCCACCCTTTTTACTTCTTTCCACTTTTCCCTCCCTTTTCACCCTTTTCTATACACTTGTATGAGTGTTGTGTGTTTCTTCAAACTTTTATGCATCATTCTCTTTTTGTATTTTTTTAAAATTTTTTATTTTTTTTATTTTGTCATAGCACACCTCATTTTTCACCTTTTTCTTTTCTCTTCCTTTTTCACCTTCCCATAATTTATGCACCTCTACTCTAGCTACCCTCAACTTAGGTATTTTTCCTATGTTAAGGTTCACAATTACCAAGGAGGGACCATGTCACGCCCCGAGTCTGCACCCTGAACGTAACACGGTACTTGAAGCCACAAGTGACCCCAAGTCAACCCCTGGTCTGTCATTCACTAGCATTCTAAGTAAACATGCACAATGGAACTTTGAAATAATATCATAAAACATTTATGAAAGACAAGTCTGAAAACATAAAGTCCAAAACATTTGAATCATACCGATAAATCTGAAAATCAGGTTTGTCTGAAAGCCATCTAACTGAGGAGTTGCTGGGACAAGCCCTCAGCTAACTCTAAGTCTAACTGAAACTAATAAATGACTGAAGGAAATAAATAATGCCCTCAGATGATGAAGACTCACACTTCAACTGCTGAGATGGAGAATCTAAATTTGCGACGTCTAGCAGTGCTGAATCTGAGAACCTGCAGCTGTATCATGAAACGATACAACATAAAAGTATGTGTCAATACTTTGAATGTACTGAGTATGCGAGAGGAATATAGTGATATATGTAAATGACTGAACTGGAAAGAAATTCAAT
>JACEIK010002475.1:0-10032 GCA_018107945.1 Datura stramonium
CGTCGGCCGTATTTCCCGAAACAAAATCCGTAGGAATGCTCCCTGCTGCTAAATACCTCGGTACCTGAGGTTAATTTGAGTTTAGACTACGTTTGGCAGCGTAAACAAATGATTATTTATCTCTCCTCTTTGTCTCTCTCAGTTTCTCACGATTTCTGGAAATTATTATAAGTGATATATCATCAAAAAATGAAGTGGGGGCTTTATATACTTGGGCCTGGACAGGCCCAACATGTCACGAAGCCAACGCGGTGGCCTCGCCTCCGTGACACGGCGCCATCGCGGAGGGGCTCTGCCCCAGCGCCTTCCGCGGTAGTTCGACAGGTTTTACGTCCGATCTTTTCCCGGGCCTTTTCCTAGCACGTATGGCTTCCAAATATGCTTAACCAACATGCAAATAGGCCATCTAGATGCCGGGAATCTTACGGGGTGTAACAGATGATACCCTAGAAAAGATGATGACCCATCTCGAACAAATAGTGAAGCATGTCATGGGAACCGGATCCAAGAATATCAATGTCTGGGGACTCAAGGCCCCATGCAATATGGGGGTGAAGCTTCACCGCCAACGTATAAGAAAGAGTATCAATTCATGGCGGGTCAAATGGGGGTTCTCTTCCTGGATATCAAGGTACCAACAAAGGCCCTTAGCATCCATGGGAACAGAATCAATGTTGGAGAAAGAGCAATAACCAAGGATAGGTTAATATGAATGAGCGATGGGGAAATAGAGATCAAAATCGCAAAGGAGAGCGGTACCATCGAAGTTTGAACCCATATGTGCCTCCTCCAAAGGCTAAACCACCCCAAATTCAACCTAGGGTAAGTGATGTGGGGAATTCAAAGATTGATAAAATGCAAGCACGAGTGCTCAAAAAGGTTGAGTCTACGGATAGTGCGGTCAAAGAGTTAAAAGGGGAAGTGTCTAACCTCGCCCAGACCATGAGCTCTCATTCAACATCCATTAAGCATTTAGAGGCTCAAAAGAACCACTTGTCATCCAAAATGAATCAACGAATGAAGGGAACACTTCCTAGTGGAACCATACCAAATCCGAAAAAGGATGGTCATTGCATGGCGATTGTTATTAGGAGTGAAAAAATCTTGGCTGATGCGGATGAGAAGATCAAACAGGCTGGTGATCCAGCTACAATGGATGAAGGGAAATATGCGGTGCCAAAAGAACCAAATGTTGTTGATGATGAAGAAGTGGTTGTTGAAGAAGGAGGAGCTGTTGCGGCTAAGGATGTTGATGCTGAGAAAAAGGCAAGGAGGACTCAAATGCACAAGGCTAGGAGCCTAGAATTCTGCCTTCTTACTCTCAGCGGTTAGAAAAAAAGAAAGAGGATAACCAATTCAAGAAATTCATTGATATGTTTAGAAAGTTGTTTATAAATATACCTCTGATAGATGCACTGCTACAAATTTCGGGCTATGCAAAGTTCATGAAGGAATTATTGAATAAAAAGAAGGTTGTTGATGCTAGTGTAGGGGAAGTAACACACCGTTTTAGTGTAATGATGGTGAGCAATGAGAGGACCCTGGAGATTTTACTATCCCTTGCACCATTGGGCTGTGCATTTTCAAAAAGGTCTTATGTGACCTCGGGGTAAGCATAAATTTGATGCCTCTTATCATTTTCAAGAAGTTATGGTTGGGGAATCCCAAGTCCACTTTAATGATGCTTTTAATGGAAGACCTATCCATCAGGAAACCTGTGGGGTGTTAGAAGATATTTTGGTTCAGGTAGATAAATTTATCCTACCAGCCGACTTCACCGTGTTAGAATACGATATGGATGTCGAGGTGTTTATCATTTTGGGGCGACCATTGCTAGCCACGGATAGAGCATTGGTAGATGTGGAGGTCGGAGAGCTAAATTTTAGAGTGGGAGGTGAGGAAGTCACATTCAATGAGTGTCAACCCACAAAACCCATGAATGAATGCAAAATAATAGCAGTCCTCGATGAAGAAGAGGAGCAAGATGAAATTGGTGAGGATGATGTTGATTTGGAGTATGACCCTCTGGGGAATTCATGATTGAGGAGGTATCCATCGTGCCACAATGTTAAATAAGGCGCTTCTTGGGAGGCAACCCAAGTTTTTTATGTTTGATGCTTTGATATTTTTGTTATTTTTATTTTATAGGTTGATTGGAAAAGGAACGAAGTGAAAGAAAAACAAGGCAAGCACTATGCGAAACCTACGAAATGTAGATGCTCAAGCGAGAAACGCTGCCCCAACTCAAGAGAGAGGAAGAAAGCTAAGAGTAAAAAGAGGGAATTGGTGCCTTACTTGCGAAACACCGGTAGCAAATCACGAAACACGGGCGCGGCGCCAACTTCAGCTAATATACCTGACAAAAATATGGACATAGGATGGTGAACTGCGAATAACCAGCAAAACATAGGTAGCAACACGCGTAATACTAGTATCTTGCACCCACAAACAATAAAATGGGCAAGTGTGGATGTCACCTGCAGTTGGAGCTGTGAAATGCCGGTACTCACTGGCGGCCGCAAGTCCAGCACAGGGGCAGGTAAGTACTTCATTTAAAATATTGACCAAACCCATTGACTGACCCAACCCTAGGTTTTCCCAAACCGGTTAAAACACTTTTCGACTCCCCAGAAACCCTTCTTTTCAACTTTTTCACCTTCCCCATAACCCCACTACCACCTTTCCACCTTCTCACCCACCAATCACTCTCACTCTCTTCCTCCTATAAAATCTCCCCTTCCTATTCTCTTCATTTCACCTTATCTCACTAAGAAAAAGAATTTCTACTTTTTGGAGATTAGCCATTGTCGATAAAGACACTAAGTTCCAATCTAGTTGCATTTTATCTCTTCTCATTAGGTATGTGTGTTCATTGATCTTATTCTACTTGTTGTTTGAGAATGTTTGTCCAAAATTAGTATGCTAGATACAAAAATATTCTTAACCCATGTTCCCCATTTTCCATGTGTTCTTCCGTTGTTGGATGACTCTAATAGTGTGGATATGTTGGGGGAAGTGATAATTGCATAATGTTGGTGTGGGTACTCATCTTAGTAGAAATGCTATATGAAGTTGTGTGTTTGAGATAATAGTTGGCGGTGAACTCTGAGTAACCCCGTATGCTTAAAATGTACTATTTGCCTGATGATAGATAGGTTGACGTCTTTCTTAAGGGAAAATCTTCATTTTTATTTTTGTTGTGTTGTATGAGTGCGTAAATCATAATGTTAGGGTGAGTGAATAAAGCATGAAATTGAAGTTTTTTTTTTAACTAGGTTGGGGATATCGATGTTGAACTACGTTTCACCGGCGAGTTGCCGGTCAACATCAGCGAAATGCACTTTGAGGTGCAGGTCTAGGTTCAAGGCTTCAAGACACTGCCCAGTACCCGCATTTCACCTACGCATCGTGGGTCGAGACTGGAAAAATTCCAGTGTAGTGCAGGTGGAGGGCCATTCTGTCGAGGCCTACGGCTCAAATGCGACTCGTGGGTCTCCACATGTGTTTCGCAGTTGTAGCGCCGATACCCCAATACATGATTTTGATGTTTCAACTTGTTGTCATCCAATTCTTCAGTTTTTATTTGTAGCTTACTACCTGTTTATTTTACTTTCGTCTTATCAAAAACACGAAAATAGTAGCGTATGGCACTAACATTTCTTTCGCAGCATCATGACTTTAGGCAAGTGGATAAGGGAAAGGTACCATCCACGTCCAAGAGTAAAGGCAAGGGAAAGGTAAAAGCAACCCCATACCCCACTAATACCAGAGAGACCATCATCTACTCTGTGCCTAACATGAAGGCACATTATGTCATTTATGAAGGAAGGCCAATAAGCACTGAGAAACATTTTAATCTGGTGGGGTTGGGGAATGATTTCCCAAACATCACTACATAGTTTAATAACAGACAATGGAACATGTTTACTGCACCTATATCGGACTACTACACTAACCTTGTGCCAGAATTTATGCATCGTACCAGGTTCGCAAGAGGCAATGAAGCACAAGGGGAAGGTTGATGAGTTCCCTTGCCTCGCCTCATTCAGGGTTCGGGGTGTGGAGGTAGATATCACATCGGCAGCAATAAATGCACTATTTTGGGAGGATGAAATCGATTCAACAATAGAGTATACAGCAAAAAATGGCCACCAAAGAAAATCAATTCCATTGGATAGCTTCCATCAGCACCACTGGTTAGCCCTTATGGGCCTCTATGGGTGGGGAAATCTCAAGACATGATCTAAAGTTTGAGGTCAAGTTATGACTGGAGTCTATTTGTGACCGAATTATGCCCTTCAAAAATGACCAAAGAGTGAACCTTGAGGAAGCCATACTCATTGCTTATATCATGACAGGGATACCCATTAACTTCAGGGAAATAGTGGCCACCCAAATAAAGTGTAATGCTAGACAGCAAGGAATTTCAATGCCATATGTTTTTCTCATCTCTCAGATGTGCCTCAAAGTAGGGGTACCATTATTCCCTAATGCATCCCCCAGCTCCACTACTGGTGTCTTTAATGTTTAAAGAAAGAGGGATGCGGATGCACCCAAGATAAAAAAAAAAGAGGATGCAAGTATGGGAAACTCCCAAAGATTCCACTTCACATGCCATACAGGAGACACCCATCGCTCCTGAACTTAACATGCCTCGCCCCAAGACATTGGGTCATGCATCCAGAGAAGCACTATTTAGAGGGCCTTCACCTCCTCCCACATCTTCTTGCCAAAGAGGAATACAGAAGCTAGCTTAGATGGCACAATCTCATGAGAGCCAACTCCAAAAGTTGGCTCAAAATCTCCCTACTTTTATCGTCAAAACAATGAAGAGGGAGATGAAGAATGTTTTTGATAGCTTAAACAATCTATACTCTTGAGTGGATATGGTTGAGAGAGATGTCTCTTCTCTCTAAGCTAAGGTGCTAGAGTTGAAGAACCGGGCAACAACGGAGTACCCGGATATGAGTATTCTTCATGCATCCATAGTTGCCTCATCTATAGCCTTGGTCCCCAGTGATGATCTATTTTAGGGCCTAGGTGGGAAAGATGAGAAAAACTTAGGCACGGGCGGCCTTGATGAGGATGAAGAGGCCAATGATGATGAGGACGAGTAGCTGCATCAAGGAGTTCCTACCATCATTTGTTCTTAATGTATACATTAGAGACAATGTAAATTCATAGTTCGAGGGGTTGTAACCCTTTTGTTGGTCATGTTGGGTCTTGTGTTGATCTTTATGTTTCCTTTTTCAGGCTAAATCTCATATGTTTTGGTTGTTGTTAGTTTTAATCTTTACTTTAGTTGATTGAATTCCCTTTCCGGGCTTTTGTTAATAGAATTTGTTGAAAGAAATATTTCTTGTTGACTTGTTAGTTCCATTGATGGGTTTACTCTAAATTGGCTAATGTTGATGACTCGTGTCTTAATAATCGCCTTTATTCATAGTAGTTAACATATAAAACCTAAGGGTTTTCTTTATGCTACAGTTCTTTCCCAAGGAACAATTTTCTTTTCTTTTCTTTTATTGTCGAATCGGGTGTCATTTCCTAATGAAATATTGAGAGGCAACTTTCTTAAGGGAAAATGCTGAGTTTATAGTCTTTGAGTCGGTTGTTGTGGTTGCTTTGAGAGGTACCACCAAAAATTTCTTAAAAGGCATCGAGGAAAAAAAGGGGCATTTGAATTTAAAATTTGAGCAATCTTGTATCATAAGTTGCACGTTCCTTGTTTGTATTTTTGATTCACATGCTATCTTGTTTTAAGTCATGATCTTGATATGGTTATGAAAATTGTGTGAACCCTTTGGAGTGCGATGCCTTTTGTGGTGAGGCTTTTAGTTTAATTCTCATGTATGTATAGTTGTCTAGAACTTTCCCTAAGTATGACTTAAGGCAAATTCCTAGATGTAGCTGCACTTAGAACATTATTTTAGGCTTTCTTTTGATAGTTACTTCACCCATATGTGACCTCCTTGGAACCACATTACAAACCTATTGCCCTTTTTTAATCCCTCTCTTAGCACCCATCTTCCCTAGTGCTACCTGTGAAAAGAAATGAAAAATAGTGCTTGAGATTCCGAAAGTGTGAGAATAGAAAAGGGAAAAATAAGGCAAAATCCTAAGTTTGGGGTTGTGAAAAAAAGAAGGGCAAGCCTATGGGTCAAAGTGTACGCATGAGAATTTCTTTGTGAGAGTGAGCATACTTGTCTTATTCTATAATCCCTTTGTGTGTGAACTGCTTGATTATTAAATGGGATTCTCTCTTGTTGTGAGTGGCATCACTTCCTTGGGAAACATGCTTGAATATGTTAAAAGATGTGATTGAGACAAGAGTGCAATGAGCTTCAACGAAAGCTTTGAATGCAAATTTTCAATGATTCAAGATTTTATATGAGCTTGTTTTGATCAACCATGCCCCTTGTTTTAGATGAAATAAACCATTGTGAATCATGCTAATTATTTGTGATTACCTCTTGAAGAATTTGCATAAATTGTTGAGTCTTTTCTTTTCATTGAGTTGGTGAGTGATTTTAGGGATGTCTTAGTCCAAGTGGTCCCTTGTTAAAATCTCAAGTTGTGTGACATACTTCAATTGTTTAGCTGTAAAGCATTGCCTTTCTTGAGGAAAAGCAATTGTTCAAGTTTGGAGGTTTGATGATTTGGTAATTTACCGACTCATTAAGTTTTTAAACATGAGTTTTTACTTGGTTTTCAAGTTATTTAGGATGATTTTATGCTCTTTCTCTTTGATTTTTACAGGAATCCAATTTAAAGAGAGAAAGCAAGGAATTGAACAAAAGTATGGAGCTTGAACAAGAAGACTTGCATTCCACTGAATGAAACTAGTTAAATGCCAGCCAAGCGCAAGAGAACACTATGTGGAAGTGGAGGGTACATTGGTGAAATGCGTCCCGCACCTGTGAACCGCCGGTACCAACGTCAGACTACTGCAGGAGTCACTGGCTCCCAGTTACGATCGAGCGGTGCTCCACGGATGGACATCGGCGGAACGCCAGTGCCTCACAAGTGAGGCCATCATCAGAAGGGTAAAATTGTCTAGCACAAGAAAAGAGGAAGCTTTGACCTATTTCTTTATATTCCTTGTAAAGTACCAAAAAAAATTCCATTCCATTAGAGAGAGGTGTATAGTTTTGAATTTCTAGAGAGAGAAAAAGATAGAGAGTTTTTCTTCATTTTCTTCTTCTTCCTTAAGGTAAAAACCTCCATTGAAGAATAACCTTGAACTTGAAATTTACTCTTAATGATGATTGACATGGTTTTATTTATTAATATAATCTTTTTTGTTCATCGATGAGTACCTAAACATCTTGCTAGGTGTGTGTGCATGATACGGGCGGGAAAAATTGGATTAGGTGTTGCTATTTTAATCCTAGACTTACTTATTTAGCATAAATATGTTTTTTTCTCCAATTTATAATTGAATTATCCATAGTTGCAAATATGGATTGTGTTTACTTATTCTATTGTTGCTTGAAAAAAGGGAATATAATATGGGTGAGAAACAATGGTAGGTATTTGGGTTTTAATTTTGTGGAGTTGGGCTAGAGATAGCCAAAACCCGTTGTTATACCCCCATTAAAGAATTGAGGCTAGAGGTAGTTAATTCTTTACCAAGTTAGTGGTTGATATGTGTGGGACCTTGGGGTTTGAGAGAACCCGAGGCAAAAGATACTCAAGAGATTGAGAAGCATAGAGTATTGCCTTGTCCACAACTTTTTATGCTTGTGAATAATGACTTGATTTCCTGGTTAACTCCAATCCAATTGACGCCTCGTCCATATCGCACCCCTAGCACTTGCTCATCTTTGCTTATTCAAGTTGATTTTTTGTAGTTGATTGATTGAATTTAAATTTTGTTTGAGATCATTTTTACCAACAATATTTACTTTTCCATTTTTAAGACAATGATTCAACTTAGTTCAATTTGATAGACAACTTTTTTGCCATCAAATCTCTATTTTTTGTGGATTCGGCCCTGACTCATGACTTGGGTAATTGTATTGTGATGACCATTTACACTTTATCCTTGTGAGGAGTGGATTTTGACATCATTGTATGATCTTCGTGGTGAGCCAACCTAGCTCTATCTTACCGGAGAGCCCACTATTGATGGTCAGGGACTCCAGACTGAAGAGCCCGCATCACATCCCGCCAGTGAGGTAGATCTAGAAGCAGTAGCTACTTCAGCCACCACAGCATCCATTTTAGATGCACCACCGAGGCCACCACTAATATCCAGGGATTCACTTACCAGGTTCGCCTCGCGGTTGGATAGAGAGGAGAGATATTTGGCCTAATTGATTGAGGACCTACCAACCTTTGTGGGCACGATTATTGAGCAAGCTTTTAAGCCACTCCAGGACACTTTTAGGATCTTGTTGACGCCTTGAGCTAACAATTGGAAGTTATGGATGCTAGGTAGCACCAGTTCAAAGAAGGTGCTAGTGCTTCTGATATTGCAAGCCTCTAAGAAGACTTAGGAGACCAGAGTTGTTGTGCTTGATATGAAAATGCGTGAGCGGTATCCCGATGAGGTGCAAATACCACTAGTTGGTAGGACACCGTCTATTTCCAGCATCGTGGACTTTATTCCATGAGCGGTGCCTGTTCCACTAGCTTAGACTCAACCCATTCCACCACCACTAGTCCCAGTTACTAGGGCCAGTACTATACTGGAGCATGTGATGAGTTGGTAATTTACCAACTCATTAGGCTTTTAAACGTGAGCTTTTGATTAGTTTTTGAGTCATGTATGTGGATTTTATGTTTTTTTTTGCCTTTGAATGTGCAGGTACATAATTTGAAGAGAAATAGCATGAAAACGAGCAAAATGCATGAGGTTTGAGATGAAATTTAATGAGTTAGAATATGAAGGAAAGGAGACAAAGATAATGGAAGATTTGAGCTCAAAAAGAGGTGTAAGGACATGTTCTGAATCAGCTAAATACGGATCCGGAAGGGCGAAATGCAGGAAAACACCAGAGCTACTGCTCCTGACCAGCTACTGACCGAAGTTTTACAGTTGGCCACCGTCCAGTTGCCGGTTCACACTACCAAGTCACTATTTTCATCGGCGAATAGCCGGTGCTCCGCATATTGGCACCGGCGAAACGCTAGTGCTTCGCAAGTGAGGCCTTCTTTAGAAGAATAAAAGTGTCCGAAAAGGTTCTAAAAGCATCTAGAAGCACCAAGGGCATTTGGAGAAAGTTGTATACAAGAAAGTACCGATATTTATATAACTCTCATTGTACACCACTCATTCATGGAGCTAGACTTCATCTTTTTCATAGAATTTTTTGGGAGAATCCATTCTTAATAGAATTGTAGAGTTAGATAGGACTTTTCTTCTTCTTTTTCTTTAATCCATTTTGGGGGAATTCCATCATTGTTGTAAGATCTTGTGAAGCAAATTTAAGAAGCTAATGTGATAAATGTGAGGGGAATTCTCTTGGTATCTTCTCTCTATCTTTAAATATGCTTGACTAATTTGCTAGCTAGAGGTATATTCATGGTGGGTTTATTAATTTGATTGGATTTTGATAAATTGCTCTTGGATTCTTATTGTATGTATAGATCTATTATTTTCTCCCAGGTTTTAATTGCTAAAATTGATGGTTTGAAAACATGAATTGTACTTTATTTTTCTTGTTTTTGCTTCAGAGAGAAAGGTGAGAATTGGGTGAGAAGATATTAGTGAGGAATTGGAGTGTTAGTATGCAAGATTAAGCTATAGATAGTTAAACCCCACATTTTCATTCCATTAAAGGTCAAGGCTGGAAATAGCTAGTCCTTCCTCAAGCTTGTGTTGTTGATAACTTGATTTTGCTTTGGGGTTTGAGGAAACCCAAGGCATAAACATTCTTATGGTTGAAAAACAAAAGAATGTGAATTATCCACTGCTATCTATGCTAATTTTGTTTCTAAGGCATTGAAGAAAATTCTGATTTAGTTGTGATCTCATCTATAGAATGACCCAGCCATATCACTTGTGATTGCATCAATTGGAAATCC
>JACEIK010002475.1:16930-38462 GCA_018107945.1 Datura stramonium
TGAATGAAAAAGTTGCTTAAGTACTCCTTACTAATAAGCTAAGTGTGCTTAAAGAAATGGGAAACAAAAGAGGAAATTTAAGAGTGAAAAGAATGAAGGTAAAGTAAGAGAAGAGATGTCTGTAATGAACGTGTGATGTATTAAAAGCGCTTGGGGAAGATATCCACTATTACTGGCTAGAATAGTACCTACCCGCCCTTAGCTTACATTACTACCCGATAAGTCCTACTTGATCTTACTTTCAAACATTCTTAAATTAGTGGAGTAGAACACTAAGGGAAAGCTTATGGGTCAATACACGTGGCATGTGAATTCTTTGTGAGAGTGAGCTTAATTCTTATCCATATACCCATACACATTATAATTTGAAAATTTGTGAGTAAAAATGGGTAACTCTCTTGTTGTGGGGACACATGTTTAATGAAGGATAAAATTCATGTCAGATTTCTTGATCGGTTGATTTGCATGAGTTTGTTGAGATTTAGAGTAGATTCTTGAGGTTAGGAAGTCTTAACATAGTCATATTTTCTTTTGATGGTTACACCATGTATGCAATATTTATAACTTGCTATTTGAAAACAATCGTTGTAGCCGTAGCTTGATTATCTTACTTCAATTAGCTATGTTTGAGTCTTCATGTGCATGACATGTAATAGAGTTGTTCGAGGACGAACAAGGCTTTATGTGTGGGGTAGTGATCTTGGGCATAATTACGTGCCCAAGTGCTATTTTATAGGTTAATTTGGTCATGTTTGTCTAATTATACACTTACATTCTTATGCAATTTTGTGTAAATTTGGGTATGCACTAAAAAAAGTGATTAGTCCTTGTTTTGTAGGTTAAAAATGCATATGAAGAAATAAATAATGATGGGTGAAGTGAAGGAATGAAGTTGAGAGTGAATGGCAATGGATGGTAAGAAAACGTGCCATGGAAAAGCTGGCCGCGCTAGACAGCGTGCCACGCTGTGCATGTGCCGCGCCCAGTGCCGTGCAACACCAAGGCCATTCACCTTAGATCATCCCTCAAAGGATCCTACGTGCCGCAAGCCGTGTCACGCTTGCCATGGCACAGGATCAGGGTCATGCCACGTCGGTTGTCGCACCATGCCTCGACCAAGCAACATTCAAATGCAATTTCCAATGGGCTTCCGCGTTACCTCCGTGGAACGGAGGAAAATTGGCGCGTTCACCTACATGCCACAGAGCCATTCCATGACAGGCAAAAAAAATTGCAAAATCCCATTTACTATAAATTCAACCCTTAGTTCCTAAAATCATTTTGTCACGAAATATTTCTGAAAACCGTAAAGGAGCGAAGGGAGAAGTGAAAAACTCACCTAAGGTTCACTAATTTTACATTATCTTTTACCTATTCTTGTAAGTACACTACTTTAAACATGTTTTGAGTTATTATATGAACATGAGTGGCTAAAACCCTTCCTCTAGGGTTGAGGCCACGTGATTTTACTGTAATGCATGAATTTGTTTTGGTTTTAGTTGTTAATTGTTGTTTTGTCTTACATTCTTTATTATGGTTGTTTTTATGCTTGATCACCATGAAAACATACATGTTAAGCTAGGTAGAAGCTTGAGAGAGTAACCCTAGGCTAAAACAAGAGAATGTAGGGAGCAAGTTCTTATCTTACGATAGGATTCGCGGTTAGGATAGAAATTATACCTGATTCGCTTGCTTGGTTGATAAAACGGGATGATAGCAAGACACCGGCTTAGAATTGTCACTCCACCACTCGTAGAAGTAGTTTTGAAGCTAAGTTAGGTTAAATGACTAGTGGTACAAAAGTCCCTAATTAACAGCACAAACCTCGTAAACCACATCCATGTAGTTGAATTGCCCACGAACTAGGATGTCACATACCCGCTCAATGATGTAGTTGTGAAGCTAGTTTGTCGTATTTAGAGGCTCAAGATACCATGAACATCGCATTTTCCAACTATGTGAGACATCAATTGATAATTTCATTAGTGAACCATTACAAAGTGTAGCATTGCATGATTATCCGGCCTTAGCTCTAGTTGCTTCTTATATTGTTTCCAAATTGTTTTGTGACCACCCCAAAACTTAATTATAATTTACCGAAAACTTCAATAATCAACACTTTTGAAGGTTAATCTTATATTTGAACTTCATAATTTGCTGAATTGGTCTAGTCCCTGTGGGTTCGACATCCGGCTCTTAAAAAGGGCCACTGTATTACTTGTATGACCGCGTACCTTGTGAGTGTGCTGGAGCGCAAACAGAGGACAATGCTTTATTTGTGTTAAAGGGTGAGGTCTGAGTAACCCACTTGTTAAGTTATGTGCTATATGGCCCTATGTTAGATTTGGTGACATTATTCTTAAGGGCAAATCATCATTACTTGTTAATAGTATCGCTTTTGTAGGTAGTAATCTTTGAATAAACTCCAAGAGTTTTCTTTATATTATGGTTTTTCCCAAGGAGAGATTTCTTTGTATTTTCCTTTTGTTGCCGAACCGGGTGACATTTCCCAATGATAGATTGAGAGACGACTTTCTTAAGGAAAAATATCAAGTCCAAAGTCTTGTGAGTCTTTTGTGCACTTGTTTGATGAGATACCACTAACAATTCTTTCTTTGCATTGTACATGAGTTTTGAAAAGAAAAGTGGGGTATCTAAATGTGAAAATGAGCACTCTCTTGTCAAGAATTATACATTCCTTGCTGGGATTTTTGTTTTGTAACTAGCTTATCAAAAGTCATTCTCTTAATGAGATGAAGGAAGTGTCTGAACTCCTTAAACCTTGATGCCTTGTGGGGTGAGGCTTTTTGCTTAATTTTTGTGTATGCATAATTGTCTAGAACTTGCCCTAAGTGTGATTCAAGGAAAAATGATTAAATGGGGGTTGCACTTAGAACATGATCTTAGGCCCTCTTTTGTTAGTCACTTGACCCAAAATGACATCCTTGAACATTAATCTTTGATAGCCAATGTTTGAGCCTTGGACCCTTTCTTGGAAACCACATTACAAGCCTAATGACCATTTTTAATTCTTTTGTTTGTCACCCATCCTCCCTAATTGCTAGTGATGAAATAATGAAAAATAGGGCTTTAAGCCCAAGAAATGGGGAGCGATAAGGAAATGAATCTGAAATGAGGCAAAAGCCTAAGTTTGGGGTTTGGAAGAGTAGAGTGAAAAATGAGAGCTTCAATGTGAGATGGAACCAAAAATTGTGATCAGATGAATGAAACGATTGGTTTAAAGACCTCGAATCATCAAAAGAGAAAGAATAGTGAAAATGTGCTATCTCTTGCAGAGATAAGGCTAAATGTGAAATTCATAAGTTTTATAAGAGTGACTCGTGTTACACAAAAGATAAAAATGATGAACTAGGAGAAATAAGGTGGAGTGATCTCAATAAGATGATGGGATGTTACAAGTGTTTATAAAGGCATTAGGGAGGCTTTAGTCACTAGATATAAATGTTTGTCCTACCCTTACCGCTAGCCTTCATTATGACCCACAAGTCCAAATTGATTTTGAGTGTCGCAACACTACATTAGTGGCGAGATACATAAGGGGCAAGCGTATGGGTCAATTTTTATGCATTTGAATTTCTTTGTAAGAGTGAGCGCATTTGTCTTATATTATAATCCCTATGTGTGAAATACTCAAAAATGATAAGGATTCTCTCTTCTTGTGAGTGGTATCACTTCCTTAGGGTACATGCTTAAAATTGTTTTCAAAAGATATGTATGAATGAGCCAAGTGTTTAGTAAACTTTAAGGCAAGCTTTGAACATGAATTGCCAATGAATTGAGATGCTCCTTAAACTTGTTTTGATGAACTATGCCCCTTGTTTGAATGGAAGGAATGCATGGAAGATATGATTAATGATTGTGGTCACCTATTAAAGCTTGTGCCACATGGTTAGAGTCTTTTCTTTTTCATGAGTTGGTGTACAATGTTTGGGTTGTCTCGAGGCTCAAGGATCTTGTGTGAAATTACCGTAATTCTCTAAGCTTTAGCAATGTCCTCTTGTGAAAGAATGTCTTGCTTGATCCTTGGTGCATATACTCATATATAGCATGCTGTCCATTTGCTCAACTGTAAAGAATTGCATTACGTGAGGACAAGCAATAGTTCAAGTTTGGGGGTTTGATGAGTTGGTAATTTACCAATTCATTAGGCTTTTCAACATGAGATTTTGCTTAGTTTTTAAGTTATTTATGTGGATTTTATGCCCTTTTTGCCTTTGAATGTGAAGGTACCTAACTTGAAGAGAGAGCATGAAAATGAGCAAAATGCATGAGGTTTAAGATGAAAATTGATGAGTTAACATATGAAGGAAAGGAGCCAAAGATAATGGAAGATTTGATCTTAAAAAGAGGTTTAAGGACATGCTTTGAATTAGCTAAATGCAAACGTAGGCAAAACGTCAGAACTACTACTCCTGACCGGCGTTTCAAAGTTGGCCACCATCCAGCTGCTGGTTCACACTGCCAAGTCACTGTTTTTATCGTCGAATAGCCGGTACTCCGCGTATTGGCACCGGAAAAACGCTGGTGCTTCACCAGTGAGGCCATCTTTAGAAGGGTAAAAGTATCCAGAAAGGTTCTAAAAGCATATAGAAGCACCAATGGCATTTGGGAAAAGTTGTACATGAGAAAGTACAGATATTTACATAACTCTCATTGTACATCACTCATTCATGGAGCTAGACTTCATATTTTTCATAGAATTTTTGGGGAGAATCCTTTCTTTATAGAATTGTAGAGTTAGATAGGACTTTTCTTCATCTTTTTCTTTAACCAATTTTGGAGAAATTCCACCATTGTCTTAAGAGCTTGTGAAGCAAATTTGTGAAGCTAATGTAATGAATGTGAAGGGAATCCTCTTGGTATCTTCTCTCTATCTTTAAATATTCTTGACAAATTTGCTATCTAGAGGTATATTCATGGTGAGTTTGTTAATTTGATTGGGCTTTGATAAATTTCTCTTGGATTATTATTGCAAGTATAGATCAATTATTTTCTCCCATGTTTTAATTGCTAAAATTGATGGTTTGAAAATATGAATTGTGCTTTACTTTTCTTGCTTTAGCTTTAGAGAGAGGTGAGAATTGGGTGAGAAGATATTAGTGAGGAATTGGAGTGTTAGTGTGTGAGATTAAGCTAGAGATAGTTAAAACACACATTTTCACTCCATTAAAGGTCAAGGCTAGCTAGAAAGTCCTTCCTCAAGCTTGTGTGGTTGATAACTTGATTTGGCTTTGGGTTTTGAAGAAACCCAAGGCATAATATTTTTATGGTTGAAAAACAGAAGAATACAAATTATCCACTGTTATCTATGCTAATTTTGAGTCTAAGGCATTGAAGAAAATTCTGATTTAGTTGTGATCTCATCTATAGAATGCCCCCATCCATATCACTTGTGATTCCATCAATTGGAATTCACCCCACTTAGTTTTAATTTAGAATTAGATAGTGCTTTTCCCTTAATTTCCCCCGAATTTTACTTTTCAAATGTTGAATAACTATGTGTTCTAGTTTGAATTAGTTTATAACTCTTAAATTATCGACTCAATTCTCTATGGGATTCGAATCACATATTCGTCGAGAATATTTATTTTCATACGAAGATCTCTTAGCTATCTCTAAAAGGGACGTGTATTTTGAGCATTTATCAGGATGTTCCTACTCAGACTCCGGCCCAGAAAAAGGTTCAAGCCGCAGCAGCAAATAAGGGCAAGTCCTTATCCTTAGAGACCCTAGCAACAGAGCTAGAGTTATTAATCGTAGAGGTAGAACCCTTAAGAGAGTGATGCTGGCATCACAATTGCATACTGGAGACTGCGCTCGTGATATGGAGGCTGGCACTTTTTCACCACAGGATGATGAGCAGTAGCGCGATCTGAGCACTTCTGAAGTTTTTGCTACCTTCTTATGCCCTCCCCCACCCCTTTTACCTTTGTTTTGTATGCATTGAGGACACTGCAATTTTTTTGGTGGGGGTGGATATTTTGGATGCATGATGTATTTGTATAATGTTTAATTTGTTCAAAACTCTAATTTGTATGACTGTATGCATTTGATGAGTTATTGATGTGTGTTTGTGATCCAAGTTAGTCCATTATTTTTATAGATTTCTTAGTATGGCTTCTTATTTTTCTTTCTTATATTAACTTCTTTTTGCTTTCATAGTATAGAGCCCTCCTTAGTTTTATTCTCGGGAGGCTAACTTTCTATTGAATATAGCACAATAAAAAGTAGTTAAGTGTCGTAGTGCATGGGCCTGATGATGGATTGCTAGGAGACCTTCTTAAGGGTACCAGCCTAATGTATTGATTCATATTAGGATAAATAATTTTTTTTCAAATAATGGTAGCAATGTAGCTATTGGCATAATTGAGTTGATTTTTGAAAACAATGACCCCCTCTCTCTATTTTTTGTCGTAGTTGTTTGATATTGAGTTGTATATCTTTATTTGTGACATTACTTATTGAAAATGTGTTTCCTAGTTGAGTGTGATGTTTTAGTCATTTTTATATCCATGTGCCAATGTGTGGAGAGAAAAATTGCTTGTTCACTTGATCTAATCACACTTTAGAACTTACCTTGCTAATTGTGCCTGAATCTAGGATTGACTATGGGTTATATAGATGAACTTACGCCTTCTTTTTGCTTTACAAGACACTTAGTCCTTATTTTTGCTTCACAACCCACTTATGCCTAAAGAGTCCTACCAAATGAAACATGAATCTCTAGTCTCCTTCGTCGAGCCTTTTGACCTTTTTCTTGATCAACTGCAATAAAAGTCAAAGCCAATTCTGAAGTTGACCCTCTCTTGGACCCATCCTCCTTGACACTTGAAAAGAAATGAAAAATGAGAAAAAAATTGTAAGTTAGGGTGATAAGGAGGGGAAGAAATAAATAGGCCAAAAAGATGTGGTATGCGCATAACCCAATGTGTAATTGAGAAATAAGCTAAAAAGAAGAAAAAGAAACAATGCAAAAGTGGAAAAGAGAAAAAATGAAGTTAAGCTTACAAAAACACCTTGGGGTGTGAAAAATGCCAAAATAAAAGATGGAGTACAAATAAGGGATCAACAAGATGAAAAGGTTATGGAAAAGATAAAGTGTTCAAGGATGGTAAATGAATCACCAAAAGTCAAAATTATATCTTACCAGCCCTTTAACCTTCATTAAAAGCTTAGAAAAGTCCTTATGTGATCTCAACCCGGATATCTAAAAAGAAAGGCACTTGAGTAAATGGGAAAGCATATACAGTTGTGACTTATCTTATGAAGTTCTTTGTGAGAGAGTGCATTTATCTTTTATCTTGATCTTGTGTGTCTTTTTTGTGTGTGTATCATTACTTTAGAAAAAGGACACTTTCCTTGGTCTAATTGTGAGGGATGTGGATTTGAATGACTAGCATGTTTCATTTCTCTAATTTGGGTTTGTTCATGTTAAAATAATGTCATAAGTGGAGGTTGCATACTTAGTTCAATTAGTTTCGAGAAAACCATGTTTTGATTGATGGAGATGTGGCTGGATTGAATTTTGTATGTTGGTAGCTATTGTTAACAACCACCCTAGTTATGTTTAACTCCTTAGTTTGCTTGAGGACAAAAAAAATCTTTAAATTAGGGGTGTTGATGTGTCAGAGATTAGTGACACATCTTTACTTCTTTTCATAGCATTTTGCATGTCTTTAGAAGTTAAATTAAGTAGAAAATAACCTTATTATGATATGTTTCAGGAACTCAGGCACTTGAAACACAACATATGGATATTCTGTCCAAATGACGGTCTACACCTTAGTTGGTCCTTTCCTAGTTGCAGATTCCAGAAACCCAGCAAAATGGGCTTTAAAGTACCATTGGAAGGATAGACCATCTTCCAAAAGGATGATCCATCAATTGAAGATCGGACCCAAGCATGGTAAAATGGGAGTTCTAAAATATGGAGTAAGGTATAGACCATCTTTCCAAAGGATGGTCTATCTTTCAAAGGACAAAAAGCCAAGGGATAGAAGTAGAAAAGTAAAAGACGGTTTAAAGGACGGTCTGTCCTTCCAAAGGATGGCCCGTCCCTACACACCTGGTACTCTGATGTTTGAACTAAATGGGATTTTTGGGGAATAGTATAAATAGATTTTTCTTGTAATTTTTAAAGAGTTTTTTCATTATTCAGTTCATACTTAATGTAGAGAGTAGAGTTTCAAAGTAGATTGTAGATCTAGATTGTAATTTGAAGAATTCCTTTCATCTATTTGAAGATTTTAATTTCTCTTGGTAAGAATGTCAAATTACTTTGCTTTTCTTCTTCTTGCTATGGGTAACTAAATCCAGATCTAGAGTTGTGAACCCTAATGATCCCAATTTGTTAAAATTGAGTTTGCATTTATGAACATTTGATTAATATTTGCTTTGTAATTTGTGATTTGTGATGAGAGTCATCTAATTCGGCCCAATTACTTTTACGAGGCTTGAAAAAGCAAATTTAGGTTGGGTTAGAATCAATAAACAATAAATCAAGGCATAACCATTGTTTAATGGGTTCTCCTAAGCATAGGTTGAATTCCATATTGGCAACAAACAATTGGGTAGAAGAGAGCTCTCTTCAATTTGACAAAATTAAAGTAGATTGACACCTACGGTGCTATTGAAAGATCTGTATGGTTTGCCTAAGTAAATTTCTTACATATTCATCCTTACCACTCTCAATTCTTTCATATTGGGTGATTTAGGGGGATCAATCTAAAATTGTGGTCACTTCCCTAGAATTACTTTTAATTGCTTACAACCCTAGCTTATTATAATTTGTAGTCTTATTTAATTTTCATTACTATCAATCCGAATAGACTCTAATCATGCAATACTCTATTATTTAGTACTACATATTCTGGGCTTTGAATAGTCTCTATGGGATGCTACCCCAACTCCTTGTTGGATTCTATATTTGCTGCAATTGTTTACACTACCCAATATTGGGAGTAGATTTAAACGACATCAAAATAGAGGCCAAATGAAAACTTATATCATGCTTGGGAGAGATTCAAAGCTTTTCTCAAATATTTCCCTCATCACTAACACATAAATGATGTGCTGGCTCATACCTTTGTAGGGAGTCTTGACCCGAACACAAAGATTTTGCAAGATTCAACAGCAGGTGGTCAAGCTCTAGAGAAGACATATAAGGAGCTCTACACTCTTTTGAACTGTATTGCATAGGGTAATCCATAGTGGCATGGTGATGCAACAAGAGGTATGGTCAAAAAAGGTTGCAGGCATATTAGAAGTTGACAGCATCACGATATTGGCAGCTCAGTTGGCTTCTTTTCAAAACCAAATGATGACATAGTTCAATAAGTTGAACTTGGGTCAATCTCAGGCACAGGTAAATAAAGTGCAACCAGCTCCAACTTGGTGCAAAATTTGTGGAGGCAGTGATCATTCTGTAGATTTGTGTGGAGAAAACTCAAAGTCGGTTAATTTTGTAGGTAATATATAGGGAGGAAATCAGAGCTTCAGAATTATCTATAATTGTTACTGGAAGAATCATCACACCTTCTCGTGGGATGGAAATCAAGGGCAGGGTCAAAATTTTCAGCAGTAACAATAGGGAAATCAAGCCAATTCTCAGTAAAGCAATATTGAGGAGATGTTATAGAAGCACAACTGGCTATAGATATAAAGAACCAGCAACTAACCACCAAAAATCTAGAAAAGAAATTGGGCCAGTTAGCTACAGCTCAAAATACAAGGCCACAAGGGGGTCTTCCAAGTGACATTCATCTAAATCCAAGGCAAGTTATGGCAACCACCTTGAGGAGTAGGCGAGAACTAGATAAAGAACCTCAAAAATAGAAAAAATAAGGAGGTGCAAGCCGTGTTGACTAGACCAATCCCCAGTGTAGAAAACGGTAATGATAAAGCAGTTGCAGAGAATGTTGCAACACCTGCCGAGAAGATAGTGAAGAGACCGCCACCACCATTTCCTTAAAGGCTCCAGTAAATCAAAGCAGATGCATGCTTCAAGAAGTTCTTTGATATATTCAGAGAATTACATATAAACCTTCCTTTACATGGTGTTTTATAGGGAATGCCTAAATATGCAAAGTACCCGAAAGAGGTGTTGACAAACAAGAGAAGTCTTTGAGAGTTGGAGACTGTGGCACTTACTAAAGAGTGTCATTTAAGCATAATGAGAAAACTTCTAAAAAAGCTCAAAGACCCTAGGAGTTTCACCCTCCCTATACAAATTACTGAAAATAATATTATGTAGGCTCTATGTGACTTAGGGGCAAGTGTAAATTTAATCCCCTATCGGTGTTCAACACTCTTGGCCTGGGAAGACTAAGGCCATCTAAAATAGTCCTACAACTTATTGATCGATCGAGAGTGGCTCTAGAGGGAATCACTGAGGATGTGCTCTTCAAGGTTGGTGTGTTTTTTGTCACGCCCCGAGTCTATACCTAGACGGGACACGGTACATGAAGTCACAAGTAACCCCAAGTCAACCCATGGTCTATCATGATGCTAGCATTTTGAGTAAAACATAGATGAAGCTTTAAAGTAATAATATAAAACATTTATGAAAAGAAAGCTAAATCATAAAGTTTATAAACAACTTAAACGAAGCTGAAGGTCTGAAACTATGTCTGTGTCTGAAAGCCAACTACAACTAATGAGTTGCTGGGATTAGCCCCCAGCTAACTTCAAGTCTAAATAAAAGAAATAAACATAAATGAAATAATCCTCGTCCTCGAAAGATGAGGACTCACCAATGATGCAGTTGGGAAAGTCTGAGCGAGGTCGGCTAATGGTGTTGTGACTGAGGACCTTCAGTTATATCATAAAACGATCCAACATAAAAGGTATGTGTCAGTATTTTGAATATACTGAGTAAGCGAGAGAAACCATACACAAGGAATAAAATAACTGAACTGAAAAGACATGCAATGACCAATTGAAAATGCTGAAACTGGATAACTATAATAAATTAAGATGGTCTAAATGACCCTATCTGATGGTCAAGAACATGCCCAAAATCTTAGATACTAATCTGAAATACTGTACTGAACTAATCTAAACTGATTAATCTGAGACTGAACTGAGCTGACTAGTGGGAGAGTCTATAACCGACATATAACCACGTGAGCTGGACGTGGAGTCCGATGTATACACCTCATTGGTAGGACCCAATATACCTTGCCAAGGTATAAAGGCATGAACTAAGTGATCACAAGTCTGGTCCATGAGGCCAATAAATATAAACAACGGTGAAAACGTATTTCTGGGAACCTGGGTGCGCTGGAACCTCGGTCTGCTCGGTGCTAAGTCCTACTCCCACTAGATAGTCCTAAGACTGACTACTAAGTTGATAGCTCGAAACTGAGGCCTAAGACTTCAACTGAGTATACTGTCTGAGACTACCCTGAAAGTCTTATTAGATCAGATTCTATAACTGGGTTCTAATACTGGTCAGAGCTACTTATCTAGAAGCGTCATAATCATCTAAAGAACAAGCTGTAATCTGAAGCTGGGTTCCTAAGGCTAGTCAGAGCTTCTTATCTGAAAGTGTCATGACCGCCTAAAGAACCACTAAAATCTGATACTGAGTTTAATATTAATAATTGGGAAGTATCACGGACACCTCAAGGTTTATCTATAGTCAAACTGATCAGCTGACATTTCTGAATAACACTGAGTATTCTAACATTCTGACTGAAACTGAACTAACATACATTTGGATGAGATTTCAATACAAAATAACAATATGAGAACCGCCAACACTGATACTGTCACGACCTGAATGGAGGCCCGAATATCTACACGGGACAAGGAGCCTCCAGATACTCCGAGTTGACCCATGGAATGAATATACATCTAACTCAATTACTAAAACTGAAGAGTCAACATAATAATCTTAGTGGAAGTCTAAAATAGATATAACATCAGAATATAAACAATCTAAAGCCGAATACATCCTTTGTCTGAAAAGCCTCTAAACATGACGAGTTGATAGGACAAGATCCCAACTAACTCACTAAAGCTGAAACTGAAACTATATAGAGGAAATCTAAATAATTCTATTCCTCGAGAGATGATTACTCACCAACAAGCGCAGATTTCTAACTCTAAAGATTGGATATGAATGGGGGTTGAGCCTGAGTGTCGGGTCCTGTATCATGAAACGATACAGCATGTATGCGGTCATTATGTGTAATGTACCGAGTATGCAAGGTAAGTAAAATAACTCAAATAAGTAAAATCATTTAAAGACATGCATAATGTAAAACATAAACAATAAGAATCTGAGAGTAGGGCTTGCATGTATTCTTTCTAATATTATGATCTCATCATAATATAACATAACATCATAACTGAATCGACTGACTCAAAGCTGAAATCTGATAGTCATGAGTAAAACTTAACATTGAGTCAAACCTTCTTTAGAACGTATATAGATAAAATTGAGTCAAACCTTCTTTAGAACGTATATAGATGATTAAATTAATGAACTAGTAAATAATTCTCTAGTTGGTGTACAATGGAGGTTATATATCTATACTTTCTTGTGTACAACTTTTCCCAAATGTCCTTGGAGCTTCTAGATGCTTTTGAGACCTTTTTGGACCCTTTTACCCTTCATTAGACGGCCTCCCCGGAAAGGAACCGGTGTTTCGCTGGTGGCAATTCGTAGAGAACCACACTGTGGATTGTTGAAAAGACTACTTTGATAGAGGGAATCAGCAGTACCATAGGCAATTCCGTGAACCACCGATTGTTTAGCCGGTTTGGGTAGTGGATTCGGCGTTTTGCCCGCATTTCACCCTTTTAGATTCGTGTTTAGCAAATTTAAAGCATGTCCTTGCACCTATTTTTAAGCTCAAATCTTTCATTATCTTGGCTCCTCTCTCTCATATGCTATCTTATCAAATTTCTTCTCAAATTTCATGTGTTTTGCTCGATTTCAAGCTTTCTTTACTCACATGAGGTTCTTATAAAGAATTCAAGAGAAAGAGCATAAAATTTACATAAATGACTCGAAAACTAAGCAAAAACTCATGATTAGGAGCCTAGTGAGTTGGTAAATTTCAAAAACATCAAAGCCCCAAACTTAGCTTGCACCACGTAGATTTAATGTAAAAACAAATAAAATTATAGGAGTTAAATTTTCTGAGAATTGTATTGGTTGATTTAGTGAAATAAAATAGCAAGATTAGCTAAGTTGTCAACAAGGATGTGAAAGACTAGAGGTGCGGTGTGGATGAAATACTAACTAGATTGGGACATGCCAGGTCATCTTATGAGTTCACCAAGTGTAAATAATCTCGGAAAGTAGGTAATTACAGCTTTTCAGCCTTCTAATTACCTCTCACTAGAGTTGTCATACCTCTAGTCACAATTTAGCTCAACCCAATTTAATTTGGATTAGCAACTGCACTAATTTCTAGCTATTAGCTGCTAATAAGGAAAAAGAATGCAATTTCAGTTATTTCTAGACCAATTTCACAATCTCTTCTCCATGCCCACTACTAAATTCTCTTTCAATACTTAATTATTCTTTTTCAATCAACAATAGATAAAGCCAAATCATAATCAATGGATCTTCCTTTATAGATTGAAGAGAATCTAATAGATTTATACTTGCATGAACAATATGAAAATAACTCTAGCAGTACCTAATCCAATTAAGTATTCATCATCAAGCACCTCTAGTTAATGATTTTAGCTACTCATAGTTAAGAAATTCAAAAACACATTCATCAATAGCATCGTTGAATTTAATAGCAAGAGTAGATAAATAAACTTCACAAACTAACCTTCAACAAGAGCTGAAACTTACTAGTACAAAGAAGAAATATAAAAGAGTACTTTCTACAATTTTCAATCAGAATCTCCCTATCTCAGCTAATGGAATGTTCTTCAGCTAAAAGGGGAAACAATGATGTGATGTCAGCTTTGTTCTCTCTCAATTTCTCTATTTCTATCTCTCCTTTTGCCTCTCTCCTCTGAGTATAAAGTACTTCATCTTCTATTTATATCCTAAAAAGTAGCGCACTTTTTATCTCTTTTCCAGTGTTGGATGATTATACCCCCATGAGCATCATTCTCAAATCGGCGAAAGCACCGGCGGTTCGCCGGTTACAATTCGTGAAATGTCGGGCATCTTTTCTGCATCGTTACTTAATTCTAGTAAACACAGACGGTTCACTCGGTGTTTCGCTGAGGAATATCCGTGAACTGTCAGCTCTTCAAGCCATTTTCCAGAACTTTGAGTACCTTTCGGCGACTGGACCGACGACTCGCTAGATATCATATTTATGAAATACGATTCACTTTCAAGATGCCTTGGTGGTGAAATGGTAGACAGGCGAGACTCAAAATCTCATGCTAAAGAGCATGGAGGTTCAATGTCTTTGTCATTTTATCCAATAGCATTCTGCTAGATAGGAACATATTGGCATTAATCCTCTAAGGCAGTGATGTTCGGCCTCTGGTCGGCGTCTCGCTGATTTTCATCTGTGAATCGCCGATTCACATCTCACTCCCTTCTTTTTTCTCTATTTTTGCTCTTTTCTTCACATTTAGTCATCTAAACACAATAAAAGCAAAAAGGGCATAAAATCCAAATAATCAACTCAAGAACGAAACAAAATCTCAAGTTTTAGAGTCTAATGAGTTAGTAAATTACCAACTCATCAAACCCCCAAACTTAAATCATTGCTTGTCCTGAAGTAATGAAATACTCAATTATTGAGGAATACGCCACCTCTATTCACAATTAGACCTCGTCAATCACCTGAATTATGACAACCCAAAAATACTCACCCCGCTCACCAAAAAAGAGAAGAAAATACCCCAAAAGACCAAAACAATGAAGATGCTTCAAACAGAAAACCACTTTCTACCAAGAAAAGCTTATGAAAGGAATCATTTAGCAAAACAAGGGCATTTCTCAACCAAGAAACACATATAGCATCTCAAGTTATAATCAATGCAAATTCAAAGCTTGCCTTAGAGTTTACACTTCTTGTGCCCTATTTCCACATTAACTCTAAATGCTCTTGCATCCCCAAAAAGAAATGATGCCCCTCACGAGAAGAGAGAATACCACACACATTTTTTCTTTTAGCATTTCACAAAATGGGATTACAAGATAAGACAAATGCGCTCACTCTCACAAAGAAATTCAAGTGCGTAAAAATTGACCCGTAGGCTTGCCCCATGTATATAACCACTAATGTAGTGTTTCTACACTCAAAATCAATTAGGAATTGTGGGCCATAATGAAGGCTAGGGGTAAGGGTAGGATAACTGTTTAGCTTTTGGTGACTAAAGCCTCCCTAATACCTTTACAAACACTTGTAACATCCCATCATCTTATTGAGATCACTCCACCTTATTTCTCCTTATTCATAATCTTCATTATTTGTGTATCACAAGCCACCCTTATAACACTGGTGAATTTCACACTCAGCCTTATATATGCAAGAGATAACACCTTTTAACTATTCTTTCTCTTTTGATGATCCGAGGTCTTTCAACCCATCGATTCATTTATTTCATCACGATTTTGGTGCTACCTCACATTGACACTCTCGTTTTCCCCCTTCTCTTGCATCCCCCCAAACTTAGGCTTTTGCCTCATCTCACACTCATTTCCTTATTGCTCCCATTTCATGGGCTTCAAGCCCCATTTTTTTTGTTATATTATCACTAGCAATTAGCGATGATGGGTGCCAAAGAGAAGGATTAAAAAATGGTTATTAGGTTTGTAATGTGGTTTCCAAAAAAAGGGTCCAAGGCTCAAACGTTGGTTTTAGAAGATTAATGTTCAAGGAGGTCATTTGGGTTAAGTGACTAACAAAAGAGGGCCTAAGATCATGTTCTAAGTGCAACCACATCTATTATTTCGCCTTGATTCACACTTAGAACAAGTTCTAGACAATCATGCATACACAAGAATTAAGCCAAAAACCTTACCACACAAGGCATCACAATCCAAGGAGTTCACACACTTCCTTTGTCACATTAAGAGGATGACTTTAAATGAGCTAGTTACGAATCAACAAGCTAAACAAGGAATATATAATTCATGATAAGAGCATGCTCATTTTCACATTTAGATACCCCTCTTTTCTTTTCAAAATTCATGTACAATGACAAACAAGAAATGTTGGTGGTACCTCATCAAACATGTGCACAAAAGACTCTACAGGACTCTAGACTTGACATTTTCCCTTAAGAAAGTCTCCTCTCAATCTATCATAGAGAAATGCCAACCCGATTCGACAATAAGAAGAAATGACAAATAAATCGCTCCTTGGAAAAGAACTATAGTATTAAGAAAACCCTTGGATTTTATTCAAAGATTACTATCTAAAAAGGCGATACTACTAACAAGTAGTGACAATTTACCCTTAAGAATAACGTCGCCCAATCTATCATAGGGCCATATCGTGCATCACTTAACAAGTGGGATACTCAGACTTCACCCCTAACAAAAACAATGCATTGTCCTTGATGCCTAAGGTAGAACAAAATGAGTAATGAATGGGTGAGAGAACTCCCTGTATCCGTTTTATATGCATTTTCCATGCTTCTCCTTTTTCTCTTTCTTCTCTCATTGTTTGTCATGTTCCACACCTGTTCCATCCCTGTAAAATCAAAGAAAACACAAACGTAAAGTAAAACAAAATAAGAAAAATGAAAAAAAAATGTAAAATCACTTGGGTTTCCTCCCAAGAACCGCCTTAGTTAACGTCGTGGCTTGACGACTTCAACTTTCACCACTTTTCTCTCCACTTTGAGCATTTGAATCGCACCCCTAGTTTCTTATCCATTCGTCTACTCTGCTTGAGGGGTGGTGTTGTAAGCATCAAGGGACCAAGAAATGGATATTACATCTTGTGTTTCTTGTCCCTTAAAGGAGGGAGGTTCTTTGGCCTTGTTGGAATGACATACTCTAAGATGAAGTCACCTTGATCTTCTTCCTCAACTTCCTCCATTGACTTGGTCTCCTCAATCTCCATTTTATCAACCAAGTTCAATGTTGAAAAATGATAAGATGGCGGTCTAAGTCGCTCCCCTTTCAAGCATTCTTCTTGCTTGACATCCTCCTCTTCAAGTGCACTAGAGTCCTTGAGCTTGATTTGTCGGATGTCATTTGGAGACTCTAGTGTCACTTCTTCAACCTTGGCATCTTGAATTCTTACAATTTTGGTTGGTTGGCACACCTCTATGACTTCTTCAACACTCACCTTGACTCCTTCTTCATCATCATTTTGGGCTTCCTCCCATGAGTCAAGTTGAGCTATGCCCCATTGTTCACTTCTTCTTGTTATGCTCCTCAATATCTCCTCCGCTTATTCTTTTAGAGTTTCACAACTTTCTTCTTGAGGAGTTGATGATTCCATGGGCATGGAGGGGTTTTCATTCTTTTCCGCATTAGACCCCCGCTCCAAAAAGGCTTGGAGCATGGGTTCCATGCGCACACATGTACTTCTCCTGTCCTCTCTTGCCATGGCTTCATTCCCTTTAAACTTAGGAGCACAACTTCTTTCATAGTCACTATAACAAGAAGTGGCCCCATTTGGGCATCCATCCCAATGTGTCCCTTGACTATCACATAATGTGCATCTATACCCAGCATAGGAAGGAGAAGGTGCACTCATCTCCCTTCTAGGGGCATATTTGCAATCTTACCAATAGTGTGGTCCTCCATAATAGGGACATGGGTCATCATAATAAGGGTTGCCACCAAACAACCTCTTTTCATTCCATGATGCCATCATTCAACTAAAAACAAACAAAAATAAAAACAAAAATAAAAACAAAAATAAAGGGAAAACAAAAATGCAAAACTAGTTTGAATCAATAAATAACTAACAGCTTTTAACAACTCAATTCCCCGGCAACGGCGCCATTTTTGATAGCGTCCAAACTACACTCCTCTTTTATGAAAGGCATAAACATTCTCACGGTAGAAAAACAAGAGAATGTGAATCATCCACTGCTATCTATGTTAATTTTGAGTCTAAGGCATTGAAGAAATTCCCGATTTAATTGTGATCCCATCTATAGAATGCCCCTAGCCTCTCACTTGAGATTACTTCAATTGGAATTCCCCCAAATTAATCGTAGTTTAGAATTAGATAGTTATTTGTTTAATGTTCCCTAATTTTACTTTTCAAATGTGGAACAACTACGCATTCTAGTTTGAATTAGCTTATAACTCTTGAAATCAGCTCAATTCTATGTGGGATTCGACCCCGACATCCGTCGGAATATTTGTTTTGATACAACAATAGTCTATGCTCTTTCATAAAAGAGGAGTGTAGTTTGGAAGTTATCAAACATGCATAACTGAAATCATGAGGAACAATGGGAGATTTGTCTTTTAATTGAAATACCACGATAGAGCTTACGTGGTCCCAATTATCACACTCAAGTGGGTAGAGCCATCCAAAACCTTTTCAGGGCTAGGGACGATACCATGATATTGATATCAAGCTCCTAACCCAATAGAGTGGAGGATAGCTCACAAGAGAGGTTCCAAAGTAATATAAATAAGAATAAACCTACGTTGGCGCGTAGTTCTGACGCATAGGGTGATCGACCCTTAGCCTACTCGGTGCTGGACACTACTCCCAAAAACATGCATATGCTCTCCATCGTTTTTCAACGAAGCTCAACATTGTCTATTGACGAAGCTCAATAATCAAATACATCTCAAATCTGGAATCATGCATATGATAAGCTTTAGATTAATCCATACCACAAGCTGAAAGATAATTGGGAGTCTTCGCTCCTAAACCATGTGGTAAGCTTGATTCGAAAAATCATAATCATACTTGAACATGTGGGCATTGCCCAATACTTTCACATGCTTTAAAATACATAATTCACATTGAAAACATGATTATAAGCACGGGTAGCTTGAAAACATGCTTTTCATCATAATCATACATTCATCACAAATCTCATCTTTCATGAACTTCTCATCAATGGGATTTTTAATTCATAAAACTTGAAACGTGATTTTTAATCGAAAAAAATATAAAACGCGCCCATGATTCATAATTCAATAGTATAAACATATTTAAATCATACCCATGCAGAAAATTAGGAAATTCATGCATTGGGCTAAAACCCCATAGATTTGACATAGGAAATTCATGATTTAGAGAGGGATTGGGAATGGGTGTGAATGGATTCACCCACTCATAACCCTACATACCTGATTATAGCTGATTCTTACACGTCCTTGAATGCCCAAGAAGAAATTGAAGAGAACTTTGAAGGATTTGCCTTGATCACCTCTCTAGACTATCGGTCTTTCATGCATGAATGAAAATGGCCTAGAATGACCCTCTTAAAATACATCATTCATAACTTAAAACAACGTAGTTTAGGCCTTAGGATCTTAGGAATTACGTAAAACCCCTTACTTAATTCATCGAAAATAACTGCCAGTCAGTCCCCACGAGGGACATGACGACTCGTCTCCTTTGGCCCCGACTCGTGGCATGATCCATCGAGTACACTTCTTATCAAGTCATCTGGGCTCGTCATGGGTGAATTCACGACTCGTGGTCACCACTAATCACATACACTTCCTCAATCTCAATTAACTTTATCCTGCTGGTCACGACTCATCCTACTATTTATGGTGACTAACCATGACTCATGGGGTCCTTCCATTATGCAAACTTCCTTCTTCTTTCTCTTTTCTCACTCACCAGTCCTCACGACTGACCGAACAAGACGTGAGGCCTGACGATGACTCGTAGTCATGTCCGTGGAGAGTCAAATTTCCAAATTCCAAACTCATCTCCGATCCTTACCAGGAGTCATATCACGACTCATGGGATGCTCTCACAGTCACCTCACAACCCGTTATATGTCTGATGCCAGTTTTAAACTTCTCTCCATCTTAACTCCTAGGTATGATCTTTAGGCTTCTGGGGTATAACAAATAGAATCAAGAAATTTTGATAATTAATCAGTTATGCAAGACTCTAGTTTTTTTTGCATTCAAGAGCTAGGGCTAGAATTCACTTTACAGGGAAAAGCATAAATATAGCCACAAATTGGTGGAAAAATATCTAAAATTAACATAAATAATATTCCACATGAATTAAATAAAGTCTAACATATAATTTCTTCGTATTCGAAAGTTTCAGGGCTAGAATTGATAGAGAAGATAAAGGAGATTTTGGGGAAAAAAGGGAAGAACTATTCCCTTGTTAAAATCTCACATACCTAGTGATGGAAATCCCTGAGAAAATTCCTTGAAAAATCTAAGGAGGATCAATTTCTCTAGCTTCTGCTTTGAGCCTTTCTGAGAGGAAATTTTACGTTCTAACTGTTGAAGGGATGAGAAATGAGAGAAACCATCGGTTACCCCCTCTAAAACCCCTTATTAAAACCCAAAACGACATTGTTTAGGGACTAAGTAGGTGGAAAATTACAAAAATAACCCTAGAAAAAAATCTAAAAACTGGCCGACAGGGTCCCAACTGGTCACACAACGAGTCGTTGGTTGTGACCACGACTAGTTAGGACCTCTTGTTGGTCCCACTCCCTAGGACTAGAAAACATTGAATCTGGCAACGGGGGTCACCACGACTCGGATGAACCAATGAGTTGTTGGTTCCTCCCGTGGCCACTAGTCAAGGAAACCTGGTAAGCTTGACAATGGGTGACACAATGACGTTTGTTGAACCAACAGGTCGTTGTGTCCAGTCGTCACCTTCACTGGATGAATTCTAAAAATTCCAAAAGTTGACACGACGGGTGGTGACCACGACTCGTTTTGGGATACAATTAGTCATTGTGTTATACCTCGAGAATTCAAAATCGAACCCGAAAGTGAATCACGAGAAAAACTTGAAAATGTTGCAGCAATTGCAGAATGGGTCACTTAACGACTCGTGAAGAGGCCAAACGAGTCATCAAGTGACTCATGGGGAAGGCCTGAGATGTTGAAGGACTCGTGGTCAGTCACCACGAGTTGACATGTTACTCGTGGGGTGTTCTTAGAGAAGGATAGTGAAGTTTATCCTGTGTACCTGACAGATGGCACCCAATGACTCGTCGTCAGTCCTAACGACTCGTTAGGTGGGCCGTTACCAAGCTAGTGGAGTTTTTCATGAATGATGAGGCAGTTCACTTGACGGGTGAACCAATGGATCGTGAGCCCTAGTAACGAGTCGTCAGGTCGTCCGTTAGGACCCCCTGACAGTTATTTTCAGCGATTTCAGTAAGGGATTATCCGTAGTTCCTAAGTTCTAAGGGCCTATACTACGTTGTTTTAAGCTCGTAATAGAGGGTTTTAAGCTGAGAAAGACCCATCTAGGACATTATCTTCATGCATGCAAGGGTGAGAGCTTGAAGGGAAGAAAGTGAGGAGAAATTCAAGGTTTTCAAGGAAAATCTCAGCTGGGCAATTAGGAAGAGTTAGGATTCTTCATTCCCAGGTATGTAAGGCTATGAGTGGGTGCTTTCTTCCACACCCATGCCCATTCCCTAT
>JACEIK010002475.1:116448-168383 GCA_018107945.1 Datura stramonium
TCACATTTTACTATAATTTACATGAGAATGTACAAACATCGTTAGATAAACAAGACGAAACGACGCATTTGAGTATCACTTGGGCATATAAATCTGCCCACGATCAACTCCCTACAAAGATGGGCTACCAAGCATGGAAAGGGAATGCTCGTGCTATCTTGGATGACTCTCTCCTAAATCTCCTCCGCGATGTATCTCGTTAAATTAATCTCATAACCCTCCATTATACTGGCCACCAATATCACTTAGTCTAATGACACGATGTTATCATTGTTGGTTATTACTAGCCTGTGTCGTGCCAGGGACCACCAAAATTTTTCCTGGAAGTTCAATGTGGCCTATATGATCTGAGCCTCTAGTCCTTTTAGCCACTCCACCGATGTACCCCTAGTGGCTATGATCCGTGCCAGCCATGTGTACTACATTTTCTTGTCCTTGTGACTCAATTTCTTGACCTTAATCTTCTGTAGTTCACTTAGTTGGTAATCAAATTTGGTTGTGTTAGTCGGAGGCTCAAACTCTGGACCATACAACATACTTGAGATGGTGTGCTTAGATATGTCCACCGATGTCTCTCGCACCATTACTCTGGTTAGTGTGGTCCGCTTCCTCCAGTGTTGGCCTCCCACGGCCTGATTTTTCAAGGTGACCGCATAAAACTCTTGAACTAAGGCTAGGTTGTAATTGCCCCACGGTTCACTCAACCAGCTGAATCGATACCTCTCAAATAGTGCCTGAATATCCAGGAGGTCTTTGATCCCAGTAGTGAACAACCTCATCTCCTCATAGATTGTTACGACCCGAACGTAGACCCGAATCATAACACGAGACAAGGAGACCTGACAGACTCCAAGTCGACCCATGGAATGAACATACATTTAACTCAGTTTCAATAAAATGGAATACGTAATATAATGACATAGCAGAAGCATAAACATAACATAACATGGTAAGCAGAACGTACTACATACATAAAAACTGAATATTACATATATATTCTGAAAGCCTCTAACATATCTGATGGGTTGATGGGACAACACCCTAACTAACCCGACAAATCTAGAAAATTGAACATGAGAAGATAACTGAAATCACACTGGTCCTTAGAGGATGAGGACTCACTGAAAGCTGGATGCTAAACTCTGAGATGAGCTACTGATGGTGTTGGGTCTGAAGATCGGAGCCTATATCATAAAATGATACAACATAGAGTATGCGGTCAGTATGTGGAATGTAGCGAGTATGCAAGGTAAGTAAAATGGACATTTTTTAATAATACACAAAAGCTCATAAGAGATCATAAGAGTGAGACAATATTCTCATAGAGTAAATATCACAAGATAACATAAGGCTCAAGGTTTTCAAATCATTCGTAATCCATTCTTTACCATAGCCATAAGAGAAACTTTATAAATAATTACTTTAGCCAAAGTAACATGAACATAATAATGCATATAACAGCGGAACAATGGAAGATTCTTATAACCGACATACTCCATATGAGCACGCATGGAGCCAAACTTGTAAATCCCTAGTTGGGAGGGTGTTCGTACCTTGACAAGGGTATAACCACGAAGGGCATGATATCACACATGAAAGGGCCCATTCGGGAAAAGGGGACAGTCTCAAGGGAGGTCCTATCATGTCCTACAGTGGCACGTAGTTTTGAGATTCGGGGCAAAACCTGGGCCCTGAACCTACTCGGTGTTAAATACTACTCCCAAAACATATATAATGCTCATAGTATAATATGAATGAAATTCATGGGCTAGTTAAATCATGATAATCATAAGCATGCTTGTAAAGACGTGAACTAGCCATGAGGGTAAGGCCTATGAGTCAGCCAAAACATAATTAGTAAAATCATGAGGTTCATACATACATGTAAATCATGTATAGGCTATTTAAATCATAAATTCATGATGGGAATTTGAATAAATCCATATTATGACTCATAAATCATGATGGATTTATAAATATCAACAATAGAGGTAAAGATCATAGCTCAATTCATCATAGAACATGCATAATTTGGCATAATTTAATAGAAATTGAAATCAATAAATTTATAGCCGAATTAGTTGTAAAATCTGACCATGATTCATAAAATATGACTTAAATCATGAGAAGTAATAACCCATGGATAGATCCTTAGAATTCCCCAAGATTTAAGATAAAACCCCATAAGATTTTTAATCAAAATTTCATGAATTAGGAGAGATTGGGAATGGGTGTGAACGAAAACACCCATAGCCCTATATACTTGTTTATGGATGATTCTTACACTCCCTTGAATGCCCAAGAAGAAATTGAAGAGAACCTTGAAGGATTTTCCTTGATCACCTCTCTAGACTATCACTCTTTCATGCATGGGTTTTGAATAGGTTAGAAGGACATAACCTATCTTAATGCACTCAGAAAATAACCTAAAACGATGTAATTTAGGACCTTAGAGCGTAGGAATGATGAAAATGCCCTTAATGAAATTCATGAAATTTCTGCACTGGTGCTAACCATGATTGGACTAACAGGTCGTTAGTGGATACCACGACTCATGGTATCCATCCTTCATCTCCACTGCCAAGTTTCATCTTCTCAAATTCGATCCCATGACTCGACAGGATGAGTCATCCCTTTAGACAACAAGTCGTTAAGTCGTCCGTTGTTTCCCTTTTAACAACCTGTACCAAGTCTTTCCACGAGTCATACAACGACTCGTTCCTTCTTCCAATGAGTCGTGGTTTCCTTCTATTATGTTGACTAGAGATTTTCGTACTCCTTCCCACGACTCATGGCTCCTCACAATGGGTTGTTCCACTACCCATTACTCCCCCCTTAGGTTGAGGACTAGCTCCACCACGACTCCAAGAAATGACTTGTTGTAGCGAACAACGGGTCGTTGTTTGATCCATCACTTCCAACTACCACCAGTCATACCTCACCACCGACCATTGGTTGGACCTTTTTTAGGAGTTCCTTTAGTTGCCACAGTACTTGTGGAAATAAGGTTCGTAACCAAAATGTTTGTTGAAGAATGTCAAAATAAAAAAATAATATATGTGAATAAATTCAGTCAGGACGAGTGACTAAACGATTCATTGTCACTGAGAATGACTCATTAAGTCATCCTTTGTGTGCATCTACATATGTTGCAATTTTTCTAGTAGACTTGATGACTTGAAGAGATAAGTCATTTCTGGTGACAACGAGTCCTTAAGTCAGTCGTTGTCTTCCTCTTTAGAAGTTACCATTTGTTCTCCCACTCAGGATGAGTCACCCCACGAGTCGTCAAGTGAGACCATAACTCATCAAGTGACTCGTTCATAAGAGTCCAATGGTCAATACATTTATTCTCAATGGTGACGACTCAAGTAACTACTCCTTGAGTTATCAAACGAGTCATTATTGGAGGCGTCATCACTAATTGGCCACAGTTATTCATGATTCTAAGACCTTATTCACATTGGGTTACTCAGATTTCACCTATTTCAAACTTTTACACTTTATTTAGGTGGGATTTGGGTGGGAAAAACAATCCAAGCTTCGTTAACAAAGAAATTATAGATTGTAATGCACGCCGACTCAATGGGTATAGACAACCCAAACCATCCTCTGTTCAATCGCAATCAAGAGTTCCCACAAATGCAATTCTCCCAACAAACATCATAGTATATCCATTTTAGTCCATTAGCAGTCTACCCAAGAAATTAATTTAGGTCACAAATTCAATTATTCATGTGTAAATCACCCTAGGGTTTATCATGTGAGTAACTTCAGGATTACACAAACATTTTCCAAGCACTGAGGATTTCAATTTAGTACAGGAAACAATTCAAAACTCACTTTGATAAAGACTTATGTAGTTTTTCATGTAGATAAGGTGAGAAGTTGAGTGTTGTGTTTGCCAGTTCTGGTGGTGTGATCGTGATGTTGTGATGTTGTGTAGTGTGAGTGAAGGTGATAAGTGGGCAAAGGAGAAATTTGAGAAATTAAGCTTTGAGTGTGTGAGAAATTTGAAAGGAATGCAACCGACTAAGGGTAAGAACTCTAATTTAAATGTTTTAATCGTGGGTCGGGTCAAGTAAATATCTTTAAACATATAGACCACGACCCATTTGTAATGAGTCATTGTCAGTGGAAATGACTCGTTATGTATTCCATTATGTGCTTCGATAAAGAGAACTTACCTGGGACCAGAAAACTCAGGCAATGACTCGCTGGGAAGACCAATATTTTGTGGCTTAAGTCGTTGGCCCTGTACCATCAGTTAATTTTTAGCTTCTTTAGGACGAGGGACTTAAAAACTCCTCAATTGGGTTAACGATTCATTAATTCACCCGTTACTTACTCCACAAAGCTTAATGTTTTATCCTTCAGTGGCAATGATTGGTGATGACGTGTCATTACATTAAGTAATAGCTCGTTTTGTGCTTTTTGGCACCAAAATTTTAATTCTAAACTTTTTGCTCCAACTCCATATTTCTCCTCTTATTCACACTTGCACATCTCAACACACATGAACACTATGTTTATGTTACAATTACAACTTGGGTTGCCTCCTTCGCCTGATTTAACGTTGGTGGCACGATGCGGGTATCTTGATTACTCAAACTTCACCAAGATACCTCCATGGGTTGCCTCCCATGAAGCCCTGATTTAACATCATGCATGATGCAAGTCCCCGGGTTACTCAGACTTCATCCAGAGCCCAAAGTTCCACCAGTTTGATTATTTTGCTTTTCCCCAAATATGCTTTCACCTGCTGACTGTTCACCTTCAACCATTTCCCTTCATGATTTTCAAACTCAAATGCACCATACGAGAATTCTTGGACCACTTGGAATGGTCCCAACCATTTAGACTTCAACTTGCCAGGAAACAAGCAAAGCCTGGAATTTAACAGCAAAATCATATCCCCCGGGCTGAACTCTCTTTTCTCAATTTTTCATTCATTCTCTATCTTCATCCTCATTTTGTAAATTTCTGAACTTTCATAGTCCTTCAAATAGAATTCATCAAACTCATTCAACTGATCAAGTGTCAAGTTCACAACATCACTCCAATTCAGATTTAGCTTCTTGAGTGCCCACATGGCTTTGTGCTCAAGCTCGACCGGAAAATGACATTCTTTCCCCTACATAAGCTGATAAGAAAACATGCCTATAGGGGTATGAATTTCATCCGATAAGCCCATAATGCATCATCAATCTTCCTAGACCAATCCATCCAATTAGCATTCACAGTCTTTGCTAAGATGGTCTTTATCTCCCGGATGGAGACCCCAACTTGCCCACTAGATTGTGGGTGATAAGGTGTTGCCACCCTATGCTTCACTCCATATTTTTCTAGCAAGGTCCGAAACAACAAGTTGAAAAAGTATGAACCCCCATCACTAATGATTGCTATAGGAGTCCCATATCTGGAGAAGATATTCCACTTTCAAGAATACTGTGACAGTTTTGCATTCATTATTTGGAAGCGCAACTACCTCCACCCACTTAGATACTGTAATACCCTGAAAGGCCTAAGATCAGACCTAAGGGTTCAAATGGAGAAAATAGACATTTCTGCACCAGGTCACAGGACGAGTCGTCCATTGACCCGTTAGAGCTATTAAAGGACTATGACATGAGCATGTTGTATCATTCGTGAAAAGCCAATTTAGTAGCTGATTCCCTAAGCAGACGGTCTATGGGGAGTGTGGCTCACATTGAGGAAGGAGAAAAGGAGTTAGTGAAGGATGTTCACAAACTAGCCCGGTAAGGGGTGCGGTTGGTGGATTTAGTCGAATGTGATGTAGTAATGCAAAGTGGGTCTGATTCATCCTTGGTAGTCGAAGTTAATTCCATACAGGATAAAGATCCCATTCTGCTTAAAATTAATGAAGCGGTCCTCAGGGAGGAGGTGGAATCTTTCTCCAAAGGGGGAGATGGCGTGCTCGTTACCAGGGCATATTGTGTGTACCAAACGTCGGTGAGTTAAGACAACAGATACTTTCTAAAGCACACAGTTCTAGATATTCCATCCATCCTGGTGCTACTAAAATGTACCATGATTTACGGGATATCTACTGGTGGAACGGCATGAAAAGGGATATTGCTGAATTTGTAGCCAAGTGCCCGAACTGCCAGTAGGTTAAAGTGGAACACCAGAGACTAGGAGGTATGACTCAAGATATCGGCATACCCACATGGAAGTGGGAAGAATTAAACATGGACTTCATGATGGTTCTACCCCGGACTCTTCGACAGCGTGACTCAATCTGGGTAGTAGTAGACCGTATGACTAAGTCAGCACACTTCCTCCTAGTCAAAATGACGTATTCAGTTGAGGACTATGCCAAACTTTACATCTGAGAGCTAGTCAGACTTCATGGGGTGCCTTTTGCTATCATTTCAGACAGAGGAACTCAGTTCACCTCACACTTCTGGAAGTCCTTTCAAAAGGGAATAGGCACTCAGGTCAAGCTCAGCATAGCTTTTCACCCGCAGAAATATGGGCAAGCTGAGTGGACTATCAGACCTCGGAAGACATTTTAAGAGCATGAGTGATCAATTTTAAAGGTAATTGGGATGAAAATTTGCCTCTCATCGAGTTTGCGTATAATAATAGTTACCACTCCAGTATACAAATGGCCCCGTTTGAGGCATTGTATGGTAGGAGGTGCAGATCTCCTATAGGGTGCTTCGAGGTTGGTGAAGCTACCTTGATAGGGCCAGAATCAATTCATGAGGTAGTGCATAAAGTTCATCTCATCCAAGAAAGGTTGAAAATAGCTCAGAGCCGTCAGAAATCTTATGCAGATGTACGAAGAAGAGAGTTGGAGTTTGTAGTTGACGACTGGGTTTACCTAAAAATTCCGCCCATGAAAGGGGTGATGAGGTTTGGAAAGAAGGGAAAGCTCAGTTCAAGATATGTGGGACCTTATAGAATTTTGAGGCATATCGATACTGTAGCCTATGAGCTAGAATTAGCTTCAGAATTAGCAGCGGTGCACCCAGTATTCGATGTGTCACTTTTGAAGTAGTGCATCGGGGATCCAACCTCAGTTGTGCCATTGGAAAGTGTAGGAATAAAAGATAGCTTCTCATATGAGGAGGTACTAGTCCAGATCCTTGACCGTTAGGTTCGTAAGTTAAGAAACAAGGAAATAGCTTTAGTAAAGGTTTTATGGAGAAATCATCAGGTGGAGGGAGCTACGTGGGAGGCCGAAGCAGATATGATGGTCAAATACCCGCACTTGTTCTCTACCGACTCTGTTACAGCATAAAATGTTAGTTTTCCATAGAGACTGATTTATTTTTTGGATTCAATTCATGTATATAAGTTTCTTTTATGACTTTGGATGTATGTATGAAAAGTGAATTCGGTTCAGTTACGTATTTTGAAGCGGAGGTAGTCATTCTGATAGTTTTGGAGTTAAATGAACAGTATTAGAAAATTTTGATTGTTATTCTCTGCTTTCCTGTGTGTCTTCCAACATTCGAGGATGAATTTTCCCAAGGGGGAGATATTGTAATGCCCCAGAAACTCAAAGACTAGATCCTGGACTTAAATCAGAAAATCTGGAAATCTGCAAAAATTGTCACAGAACGACTCACCTAATGGGTCGTTGAGAGACCTAACGACTCGTTAGGTTAGTCGTCGGAAGGAGGATTGAGATACTATATGGGAGAGTAAGTGTACCCAACGGAATACCTCACGAGTCGTGGTCAGGCACCACGACCCGTTAGGTCACTCGTGAGCAGGCGAGGGTCAGGAATTTAATGAATTGGGTAGTGTACTTGATGATTTACCACGACTCATTTGTGGTAGTAACGAGTCGTTAGGTCCCTTGTGGTGTCCTTCCGAGTTTTCCAGACAGTGTACCTAACGAGTGTGACCACGAGTCGTGATCAGTGACCATGACCCGTTAGGATCACCTGACAGTTTTTCCCTGCGACTTTCTAAGGGCTATTTAGTAACTTCCTACTCTCCTAAGCTTTAAAATATGTCATTTTGGACGTAAATTCATACCTATTGGTGGGAATTATTGGTATCTCCCCTTATTCCCATGTTCATTCTCAGAAAAATATCGACAAGTCTTTCAAGAAATCTCAGAGCAAGGTCCAGGTTTCTCATTCATCTAAGAAATTCAAGCTTACTCCTTCGGGAAATTTCTTAGCCAGGTATGTGGGAATTCAACAAGGGAATTGTCCTTACCTTGTGTCCCCCAAAACCCTCTCATCGTTTCTCTAGTAGTTTTAGCCCTAAGTTTCCAAATATGAAGAAATTATATGTTTTTTGTTAATTTCACATAGAATGATATCCATGCTTATTATTGATATGATCTCCATCAGTTCTTTCCTAAATTGTTGATGTTCTTGCAAAAGTGGATTTAAGACCAATATTTTTGAGTGGAGATTATTTGCATATCAAATTCAGTCTAGTTTGTGAAGTGTGATTTGGGCAGTTTCCTAGTATTTCTTATTGTCTAGATGTTGAGTAAATATTCCATTGAAAAGAATGACTTTAGCCTTGGCATGAATAAGAAAGTTATAGCATTTTTTGTCGGATGTGATTTATTTAATTCTTGAAATATTTGCCATATTATGGAATTTTTGTGTTGCTAGAATGAGTTGAGTTCTCTGTTAGCTACTTAGTAGTTCAGCTCAGTTACAATGTAGAACCTCTTTAGAACTATACAGATTTTGTCAACTGATCAGTTTAACTTCAGTCTTTTCCTAAGGTGTTAGTGGTGCCTCCCAGTTATCAGAATCAAATTCAGAATCTAGTTTATTGGTTCATTAGGCGGTCATGACATTTTAGATTTATAGCTCTGACTAGCCTCAGGACCCCAGTTCAAACTACAGTTTGTTAGATGGTTATGACGCTTCAAGATAAGCAGCTCTGACCAATCTAGAACCCAGTTTCAGAATTTGGTCCGTTAAGACTCTCAGGGTACTTTCAGTTATATATCCCTGACTAATCTTAGACCCCAGTTTTGAGTTATCAACTTAGTAATTCAGTGTAAGTTTTCCAGTGGGAGTAGGACTTTGCACCGAATGGGTCGGGGTTCCAGCGCACCCAGGTTCACAAAACTACTTGCCAGCATTGGTAATAGTATTATTGTTCTGATCTCAGACTTAGAACTTTCAAACTTAGGGCATGTCTCTGACCACCAGACAAGGTTATCTTGACCATCTCAGTTTACTTCTGTGGTTCAGATCAGTATATTAGTTGGTCATTGTAAGTCATTTCAGTTTATTCATTTATATTCATCTATGTTTTCTCTCACATACTCAGTACATTCAAAGTACTAACGCATACTTTTATGTTGTATCGTTTCATGACACAACAGCAGGGTCTCAGACTTAGCACCGTTAGTCGCCACAGTTCAAATCCTCCTCCTCAACAGTTGAAGTGTAAGTCCTCATCATTTGAGGGCCTTATTTCATTTCTCTCAGTTAGTTCATTATTTTTAGCTAGACTTAGAGTTAGCTGGGGGCTTGTCCCAGCAACTCATCAGCTAGAGGGCTTTCAGACACAGAATTAATTTCAGACTTCAGATGTTATTAAACTTTATGTTTTCAGTTTTATTTTCATAAATGCTTTTATGCTATTATTTCAAAGCTTTAGCTATATTTGTTTTACTCAGAATACCAGTGTATGATAGACCAGGGGCTGACTTGGGGTCACTTGTGACTTCAAGTACCGTGTCTCGTCTAGGGTGTAGACTCGGGGCCTGACACGGGGTCCAAGCTCGGGTCGTGAAAAACTTGGTATCAGAGCAAGGTTTTGAAGTGCCCTAGGGTGTTTGAAAGCTGCGTTAAGTAGAGTCTTTTTCATGGGTGTGATGTGTGCCACATTCATGACAAAGAGGCTATGAAACATTTTAGGAAACTTCCCTTCTTTCATGATCTATGTTGTGCGATGAAATATCTCTCTATCCTTCTAAATCGTGCTATAGGCATTTGCAAAATCATGCCTCCTCGCCAAGTTAATGGGAGAAGAAATGGAAATGGGAATGTCCATGAGAATGACAAAGGAGATGGGCACCAGTAGGCCCCACCAGCCCCCAAGGATCATGTGCCCGAGCAGGTTGCCCATGCAGAGTTTAGGGCAGCCATCCAAATGTTGGCACAAGCATTTACCACCTAGGTCAACCAGCAGGTGGTAGCCCATGTGCCCCAAAATGGGAATGCGGCAGCGGCAAGAGTCAGGGACTTTCTCAGGATGAACCCTCCGGAGTTTCTCCGAATGAAGGTGGGAGAGGATCCGCATAAGTTTATTGATGAGATTTAGAAGATCACCCAGATCATGGGGTGATGGGGGCGGAGTGCGCAACCTAGCCTCTTCTCAGTTGAAATGGGTTGCACATATCTGGTTTAGGTAGTGGAAGGAGAACAGAGCAGTTGAAGAAGGTCCCATTGGTTGGGATGAGTTTCTTATCATGTTCTTGGATTGATTCTTTTCCTATGAGATGAGGGAAATCAAGGCAGCTGAGTTCTTGAACCTAAGGCAGAATAATATGTCAATCCAGGAGTATGCTTTAGTATTCACTCATTTGTCCAAATATGTACTAGAGCTGGTGGCTGATCAGAGAGCTCGGGTGAGCAGGTTTGTACACGGAGTGGAGCATTACCTGATCAAGGATTGTAGGACCGCTATGCTTCATCAGGACATCAACTTTCCTCAATTGGTTTTGTATGCCCAGTAGATGGAGGCGGTGCATCTAAGAGAGAGATAGGCCAAGAGGACCAAGACAGACAGTTATGCATTCTCCTAGCAGAGATGGGGAGGTGGACATCATCAGCAATCCCATCAGAGGTCATTAGCTCCAGCGCCATCTTCGGCTAGTGCTCCATCTAGACCGCAAGGTGACCAGATGAGCAGAGTATCAGGCTTGAGGAGACAGAGGAGCATGTAGGAAGAGCGTACCTTTTCGGTATGTAGGAAATGTGGCAAGAATCACGTAGGGGAGTGCTTGATTGGGTCAGATATCTATTTTGGGTGTGGTAGACCCGGGCATAGGCACCGGGACTATCCTTTAGCTAGGCAGGATGATGGTAAAGGATGTGCTTAGGCTACCAGTTTAGCAGCAAAACCAACACGCAAAGCTCAGCAGGGTGCGTCCACCAGTGCAGGTGGTGATCAGCGCCAAAATCGGTTTTATGCCCTTGCAACTCATCAGGAGCAAGAGACTTCACCAGATGTGGTAACTGATATGTTACGAGTATTCCACTTTGAGGTATATGCATTGTTAGATCCAGAGACTACTCTATCTTTTGTGATACCCTATGTTTCTAGTAGTTTCAAAGTTTGTCCCAAAATCCTATACGAACACTTCTCAGTCGCTATTCCAGTTGGTGATTCAATTATAGCTCGACAGGTATATAAAAATTTCCCTATCATAGTCCTTCAGAAAATCACCTCAGCAGATTTAGTAGAGAGCCATGAAAGATTTTGATGTTATCTTTGGCATGTATTCGCTACATGCATGTTATGCCTCAGTAAATTGTAGAACCCATGCAGTAGAGTTCCAATTTCCGGGTGAGCCAATCCTAGAGTGGAGGGTAGTTTAGTTGTACCTATAGGTCACTTCATTTCCTACCTAAGGCCAGAAAGATGATCTCTAAAGGTTGCATGTACCATCTACTTAGGGTTAAGGCTGCTACGTTCGAAACCCCAACTATCTAGTCAGTTCCCGTGGTGTGTGAATATCCAGAAGTGTTTCCAGATGATTTACCAGGAATACCTCCCAAGCGGGAGATCAATTTTGGTATTGACTTTCTTCCTGATACCCAGCCTATATTTATTCCTCCTTACAGAATGGCTCCAGCTGAGCTAAAGGAGTTGAAGGAGGAGTTGAAGGATCTTTTAGACAAGGGTTTCATCATACCAAGCAAATCCCAATAGGGTGCACTAGTTCTGTCCAGAAGAAGGATGGTTCCCTACGGATGTGCATGATTACCGACAGTTGAACAAGGTCACCGTCAAGAATAGGTATCCTATCCCTAGATGACTTGTTTGACTAACTTTAGGGTGCCAAGTGTTTCTCACAGATAGATCTCAGATTCGGGTATCATCAACTCAGGGTTAGGGAGAGTGAAATTTCTAAGATAGTCTTCAGGACTCGGTATGGTCACTATGAGTTTGTAGTTATGTCTTTTTCACTAACAAATGATCCTGTAGCTTTTATGGATTTGATTAATAGGGTATTCAAGACGTATTTGGACATGTTCATGATTTTTTTCATAGATGACATTCTTATATACTCTCAGAGCAAAGAGGAGCATGCCGCTCATTTGAGGATGGTGCTACAAACTCTTATGGATCGCCAACTGTATGCTAAATTCAGCAAGTGTGAGTTTTGGTTAAACTCAGTAGCATTTTTAGGTCATGTGGTGTCAAATGAGGGTGTACAGGTGGACTCTCAAAAGATAGAAACTATGAAGAATTGGCTTAGACCAGTTACTCCTTCAGATATCAGGAGTTTCTTGGGATTAGCTGGTTACTATAGGAGATTCGTGGAAGGATTTTCATCCATAAGAGCACCGTTGACTAAGTTGACCCAGAAGAAAGTGAAGTTTCCATGTCAGAGGTTTGTGAGAAGAGCTTCCAAGAGTTGAAGACTCGACTCACCTCAGCACCAGTTTTCACCCTACCTGAGGGTACCGATGGGTTTGTGGTATATTGTGATTCCTCAAGGATTGGCCATGGTTGTGTATTAATGCAGCACAGTAAGGTTATAGCCTATGCTTCCTGGCAACTGAAAGTCCATGAAAAGAACTACCTGACTCACGACCTTGAGTTGGTAATGGTAGTATTTGGCTTGAAGAGTTGGAGACACTATCTATACGGGGTCCATGTGGATATGTCTACGTCAAGAAGGTGGTTGGAGCTTCTTAAGGATTATGATATGAGTGTCCTTTATCATAGAGGCAAGGCTAATGTGGTGGAAGACGCTCTTAGCAGGCTTTTTATGGAGAGAGTGTCCCATGTAGAACACGACTAGGAGTTCGTCTTGTTGACTCGACGGATGGTGGTTTCATTGTTTAGAATAGATCAAAATCTTCCTTGGTGACCGAAGTCAAGGCTAGAAAAGACAAAGATCCTATTTTGGTAAAGTTGAAGGAAGCTGTTCAGAATCAGAAGATAGAGGTCTTCTCCCAAGGGGGAGATGGTGTACTACGATATCAGGGTCATCTGTGTGTGATGGGTATTGATGACTTGAGGGAGCAGATGTTACATGAGGCTCATGGTTCTAGATATTCTATACATCCAGGTGCCACCAAGATGTACCGTGACCTACGAAAAGTCTATTGGTAGAGTGGAATGAAAAAGGACATAGCGGAGTGTGTGGCTAAATATTAGAATTGTCAACAAGTGAAAGTTGAGCATCAAAGACCTAGAGGTGTGCTTCAGGACATTAGTATCCCTACTTGGAAGTGGGAGGAAATAAATATGGACTTCATTATAGNCCCTACTTGGAAGTGGGAGGAAATAAATATGGACTTCATTATAGGGTTTCCTCATACTCGTCGATAGTATGACTCCATTTGGGTTGTGGTAGATAGGTTGACTAAAGCAGCTCATTTCCTACCCATCAAAACTACTAATTCAGTAGAGGGTTATGCTAAGTCGTATATTCAAGAGCTAGTTCGATTGCATGGAGTGCCCTTGTCCATCATATCACATAGAGGTACTCAGCTTACCTCTCAGTTTTGGAGATCGTTTAAAAAGGGACTTGGTACTCAAGTCAAGCTTAGCACAACATTTCACCCGCAAATAGATGGCCAGGCTGAACAGACCATTCAGACTCTTGAGGACATATTAAGAGTTTGTGTGATTGACTTCAAGGGTAGTTGGGATGAGCATTTGCCTTTCATTGAGTTTGCATATAACAGCAGTTACCATTCCAGCATTCAAATGGCTCTATTTGAGGCTCTTTATGGGCGGTGATGTAGATCGCCTATTGGTTGGTTCGAAGTCGATGAAGCTACATTGATAGGATCAGATTCAGTCCATGAGGCTATAAAGAAAGTTCAGCTTATAAAGGAAAGGTTGAAAATAGCTCGGAGTCGTCAAAATTCCTACACAGATGTGAGGAGGAGAGAGCTTGAGTTCGAAGTTGATGATCGGGTGTTTTTGAAGGATTCTCCCATGAAGAGAGTAATGAGGTTCAGAAAGAAGGGGAAACTTAGTCCCCATTACGTTGGCCCATACCAGATTGTGAGACGTGTTCGCAAGGTGGCTTATGAGTTGGAGTTATCCTCAGAATTGGCTTCAGTGCACCCAGTTTTCCATGTTTGCTTTTAAAAAAGTGCATGGGTGATCTGACATTGGTTGTTTGATGAAGGGCGTACTTACGCACTTCATAGACGTATTTTTCCCGTACTTTACTATGTTTTGAGAAAAAATTATGTATGTTTGCATGTGTTTATGTTATATATTTGTGAAATTAGCTAATGCATGTAATTATATGTTTTCAAGGCTAAAAGTGATGGATTTAGGTGTATTTGAGATGTTCAGAATGAAGTTTAAGAAGAAGGAATGCATTAAACAAGATTAAATAAAAAATATAAATATAGTGCACTGACACGCCCGCGCGACCAGCAACACGAGGCACCAGGTCATTGGCGGTACAAACCGTGTGAGGCAGCAGCAAAACAGGCACATGGCCAAGCGCGAGGAGCCAGCAGTCTCGACACAACAAGGAGAGCGACACGGGCCTTCTCCTATGCGATGGAAGGAGCGCAGCAGCCCTCTCCCTGTGCGATGAGGCATGCGATGTGGCACTGGAGACACGACAATGGAAGGTGCCATGCGGCAAGGGTTTCAAACGGCCAAAAATGGATTTTGTACTTCAACTAGGAAAAGGAACTTCAAATCCTAAATCAAATTCGTCAAGGAACAAGGAAAGCATAAATCTACTACTATAAATACCCTTTTATTTTCATGTAATAGCCAAGTGTCAAGTCTTGAAGTTGGAGTTTTACAATAAGTTTTTAGAAAAGTGTGGAAAATACGATCGCAAGGTTTTATTTTTCAAATACTTTGAGACGATTGTTGAGTTGTTCTTCCTTATTTTTGCATTAATAGAGTGAAGGTTCTTCCAATCATCATTGTAAGTATTAATTTTTACTTTTATTATGAATGCTATTAATTTACTTAGCAACATGATAGGCTAAAACTTCCACAGCTAGGGTTGTGGGAACCATGGTGAATTAACAAACTAGGGTTTTTACAACGTGATTCTAAACCAATATTAAACGCTTGTATTGTATTCTCTTCATGCTTAAACGTTTCTTAATAGTGCACAACGTTAGGACATGCCTGAATTCTTTACTTGCTTGAGCCTAGAAAGGTAGAGATTAGGAAAAGAAAATTACAAAAAAACCTTGATTTTTATGATCATTGTATTAACTTGAGTTGTGGCCACAGAATAATTAAATTTGGAACAAATTGATAACGGTTAAATTAAAATCGCTCATGAGACCTGACCTGGTGATTGAGTATAGTTATCCAATAGGGACGAACCAGTCGTTTGGATGAACATACATTATCAGTTCTACAAGTAAAGTATTGGGATAGATCACTAGTGTAAAATCCGAAGTAGTTAAGGATCTATGGGAAACACTTACCCTTGTTACTTTCATTAATTTGGAATCAACTTTCAATTTCTCTACAATATTTGTTGTTACTTTTATAATCCCCCCCCCCCCAGGAAATAATTGACTAAAAAGCTTAAGCACTAGCGTTCTTCTACATCCTTCCGTATTCTCTGTGGGATCAACCCCAACCTCTTAGTTGGATTTTTTATTGACAACGTCTGCTTCATACTTCAATAGGAGGTATGGTTTGAGCGTTATCAAAAAGTGGCACCATAGTCGGGGAATACAGTTTAGGATTAGATTAATTTCTTTTGTTTAACTTTTAGTTTTTATTTCCTATTTTTCGTTTTTCTTTTATTTTGTGACATGTCACAGGGCAACGTGGTTAAACAAGCGGCCAAGATGTGACCACGGTCTCAACAGATATTTTGACGAAGTCTGAGTAATCAAGATACCTGTGTCGTGCCGCGACGTTAAATCAGGCACTACTTGGGAGGTAACCCAAGATCAATTTTTTCGTCTTTATGTGTTTGTTCAAGTGTGCAGGTGTTAACTCATAATTTACAATGAATTTGGAGCATAAAATGCATAGATTGGAGAAGTGCTCTTTCCCCCACAGATGACGAGGAGTAGAGGCCCAGGGAGTTCTTCTTGCACTTTATTACTTTCTGCTTATTTGTTTTAGCACTGGAGACAGTGTAACTAATTAAGTGTGGGGTGGGAGAAGTGAACTTCATATTATCATGCATTCCTTAATTGCTAAATTTGTACATGGTAGGCCTAGTTTTTTGGGGGATTTATGGTTTATCATGCATGCTTGTTGGTTTGTAGTATTTTTTTTAGTTTTATTTTGTTTTAGGTTCCTTCGATTTTTATTTTCGGTACTTTCCGGTGGATAGTCCCTTAGAACCAACTAAAGAGTCTAAATTTTTTTCTTTATTATTAGTCTTTGAGTCATGACTTTGCCCGATGATGGATGGATGATGACTGTCTTAAGGGTAAATTAGTTATTAGGAAGAACAAAAACCTGGACCCTACGAATGCTAGGTGCTTCACTTTAGGTATCATTGAGACTTTATTAAATTCACTCAAAATGCATGAAAAAGCTAGAAACCCCTCTTGGGCTTGAAAAAGGAATGGACTTAATTATGTTATGCACGCAATATGAATATATGTGTTTATGTGATCTTAATTTCCATTGTTAAACCATTTGTGCCAATGTGTGAGGAATTTTTTTGATATACTCCATGCTTGTAAATTGATGTCTAGAACTTGCCCGGTGTGTGTGTGCAAAGAGAAATAAGAATGATGGATTTAGGAAGTGATATAGGCGTTTCTTTGGTAGCCTTATTTTTATCCTATTTTACCTACCTTGATTGTAATATCCTAGTTAGCTATGTTTGAGTCTTAGCCTATTCTTTTGATAGCCATATTACAAGCTTAGCCTGTTTTTTTTTCTATTGACTTATATTTGATCCAAATGACTCCTAGAGCACTTTAATAAAAAAAATTGTATGAAAGGAGCTTAACTGAAAAGTAAAGGGAAAAGCTAAAAAGTGTGGAAAATTAGAAGAAAAGAAAAGGGTGAAATTTTGTTAAACAAGGAGGGCGGTTGTTAGTGGGAAAACAAAAAGAAGAAAGAGCTTTGAAAAAAAATCTGATGATGAAAACAAATGTATGAATGAGCTCAATGTTTAAAGAAAAAATCTCCACTAGTCACCTAAGTTGAAAAATTGAAAAACAAAAGGAGGTATAAGGAGAAAAATGGGAAATTGAAGAAAGTGCTAAAAATCAAAGTGTTGTGAAGTATTAAAGTTCTTAGGGAGGTTAGTCACTATCTTGGCCAAATAGTTCCTACCCGTCCCTTAGCCTACATTACAACCAAATTTATGTCCTAGTTAATCCTTGATTCATAATTCTATATTAGCGGAGTATTACACTAAAGCAAGTATATGGGTCGTCTTTTGTATGCATGTTGAGTTCTTTGGGAGAGTGAGCGGAAATTATTTTATTAATTCCCAAGTTTATATTAACTTATATCTTTTGTGAGAAAAGGGCATCTCTCCAAATTGTGAGGGGCACAATGGTAGGACTTTGGTAAACCTTGATTGCTAAAAATTACAAATAATTCATGTTGGCCCAAAATATGTCTCGGTGAGTTATTTTTCAAAAGCTAAGTGATTTCAAACTTTGACATTTTAATATTGATCCTATATGCATGTGAGTGAATTATTTAAGGTTCATTGATTTGTTTCATGATCCTAAGTGCAAGTAGACCTGTTTGTAGGATGAATTTTGTGCTTAAATGTGAAAAGGGAAGTAGTAGATTGTTCGAGTACGAACAATAGTTTAAGTTTGGGGTCTTGATGAAGGGCGTACTTACGCATTTCATAGACGTATTTTGCCCGTACTTTACTATATTTTGAGAACAAATAATGTGTGTTTGCATTTGTCTATGTTATATATTTGTAAAATTAGCTAACGCATGTGATTAGATGTTTTCAAGGCTAAAAGTGGTGGACTTCGGGTGTATTTGAGACATTCAGAATGAAGTTGAAGAAGAAGGAATGCATTAAGAAAGATTAAAGAAAAAACTAATATAGTGCACTGCCACGCCCGCGTGACCAACAGCACGAGGCGCTAGGCCATTGGCGCGACAGGCCACACGAGGCAGCAGCAAAATAGGCGGCACATGACCAGACGCAAGGCGCCAGCAGACTCGATAAAAGAAGGAGCGGAACGCAGGCCTTCTCCTACGCGATGGAAGGCGCACAGTGGCCCTCTCCCCACACAATGGGGCGTGCGACGCGGCAATGGAAGGTGCGAAACGGCAAGGGTTTCAAATGGCCGAAAATGGATCTCCTACTTCAACTAGGAAAAGGAACTTCAAATCCTAAATCAAATTCGTCAAGAAACAAGTAAAGCATAAATCGACTACTATAAATACCCTTTTATTTTCATGTAATAGCCAAGTTTCAAGTCTTGAAGTTGGAGTTTTACAATAAGTTTTTAGATAAGTGTGGAAAATACGATTGTAAGGTTTTATTTTTCAAATACTTTGAGACGATTGTTGAGTTGTTCTTCCTTATTTTTGCATTAATCAAGTGAAGGTTCTTCCAATCATCGTTGTAAGTATTAATTTTTGCTTTTATTATGAATGCTATTAATTTAATTACCAACATGATAGGCTAAGCTTCCACATTTAGGGTTGTGGGGACCATGGTGAATTAACAAACTAGGGTTTCCACGACGTGATTCTAAACCAATATTAAATGCTTGTATTGTATTCTCTTCATGCTTAAATGTTTCTTAACGGTGCGCAACGTTAGGACATGCCTGAATTCTTTACTTGCTTGATCCTAGAGAAGTAGAGATTAGGAAAAGACAATTACAACAAAGCCTTGATTTTTATTATCATTGTATTAACTTGAGCTGTGGTCGCAGGATAGTTAAATTTGGAACAAATTGATAATGGTTAAATTGAAATCGCTCATGAGACCTAACCTGGTGATTGGGTATATTTATCCAATAGGGACGAACCAGTCGTTTGGATGAACATATGTTATCAGTTCTACAAGTAAAGTATTGGGATAGATCACTAGTGTAAAACCCCAAGTAGTTAAGGATCCATGGGAAACACTTACTCAAGTTAATTGCATTAATTTTGAATCAACTTTAAATTTCTCTACAATATTTTTTGTTACTTTTATAAATTCCCCCCCCCCCAGGAAATAATTGACTAAAAATCTTAAGCACTAGCATTCTTCTACATCCTTTTGTATTCTCTGTGGGATCGACCCTAACCTCTTAGTTGGGTTCTTTATTGACAACGTCTGCTTCATACTTCAGTAGGAGGTATAGTTTGAGCATTATCATTGTTCCAGTGAAGAGCGTAGGTGTGAAGGATAGCCCTAGCTACGAAGAGGTTCCGGTTGAAATCCTTGATCGTTAGGTTCAAAAGTTAAGAAACAAAGAAGTAGCTTCAGTAAAGGTTTTGTGGAGGAATCAGCATGTTGAGGGAGCTACGGGGGAAGCCGAAGTAGATATGATGGCTAAATACCCACCTCTACTCCCTCCCATGTTATACCCCGGAAGTGCTTAAGACTAGACTTGGGATTTGAAATCAAAAGTAGCAGAGAAACCAGAAATTCCCCTCAAAACGACTCGTGGTACTAGTCGTTGGTAGGTATGACGAGTCGTGAGAAGCAGTCGTGGTTTGGTTCTTCGGTGAGGATTTTTGTGACAATGGGTCCAAGGACAACCTATTGGTTGATATAACGGGTCATTGAAAAGGATTCGTTGTGAGGATGATCAAGGAGGTAGTCATGAGTCCTGGAACGACTCGTTAGTTTGAGCCACGGGTCATGGTATTCTCCCATTGGAAGGTTTTCGGAAAATGGCAGTGGTGACAACGGATGGTTACCACGAGTCGTGGGATCTGGGTATGACTCATGGTACCTATCGGGGCAGCAGGTTTGGGTCTGGAAAATGGGTTGAAGGAACAAGGGAAGTAAAGACCTGTGGGAGCTTGTGACGACCTGTTGGACCAGTCGTTATCACTGGCAGTGCAGATTTTCCAGGTTTTTCATTAAGGGTATTTTCGTTATTTCTAGGCAACTAAGATCGTAAATGTCATGACCCGAACGTACACTCGGATCGTAGAAACGGTACAAGGGACCCCGAGATACCCCAAGTCAACCCATGGCACATGCATTCAACTAACCTCATTTAAATAAATGGAATAATAAGCATAAAACATCACGAAAATGTAACCATGACATAACATCAGGAAATACCTACATTTACATAAGCTGAATGCTACTCATTTGTCTGTAAGCCTCTAATACGTAAGATGGGTTGATGGGAAAACACCCCCAACTAACCGGAGCAATACTAAAACATAATCAACAAACAAGTTTATCAAATGGCCCTCGGAACGTGAGGACTCACCAACAAGCTAATATCGTAGGTTGGAATGGTCTAAGGATGAGGATGAGCCTGAGATTCGGATCCTGTATCATGAGATGATATAGCATAGAAAGTATGCGGTCAGTACGTGGAATGTAATAAGTATACAAGTTAAGTAAAATGGACATTTTAAAAGTAAATTAAACATCATAAATAGACATAGGAGAAGGACATAATGCTTGCATCAAAATCTTCGTAATAAAACATAAGGCTCAAGGCTTTCAAATCATTTATAATCATTCATTATCGTAATCGTAAATAACTTTATCATAATATAACTTGAGCGAGTAACATAAATATAAAAATGCATAAAACATGTGGAACAATGGGAGGACTCGTCATAACCGACACCATCATGGTAGAGCCTTTCATGATGCCCCACTATCTCGCTCAAGTGGGCAGAGCCGACCCTGGCTTCCCAGGCGAGGGTCGTGCATAAGGCGTGATATCACATTTTAGGGGATCATTATTAATACATCATAACATTTATAACCCATGGTGGCACGTGGTTATGAGACACCGGCATAGTCTTTTGAACGTCGGGCTGCTCGGTGCTAGACACGGCTCCAAAAAACATGCATATAGGCTCATACATAAATCATTAACATCATTCATAAAATTCATTGGCTAAGATATAACATTTATTATCATTTATCCTCTTTAAAACATGCTTAGCCAAGAATCAAGGCCCTTTTTATCGGCCAACATCATAAATCAATAAATAATGAAATTCGTTTCGTAATTCATAAATCATTCTTCATAATGTGGGCATTGCCCAATACTTCATCATACTCATTTCTTTCAAAATATGCTCCTAAACATAGGTAACTTGGATTCATGCATTTCCATAATCAATAAACTTAAAATAATGATTATTCATCATAAATCATAATTTTCATGAACTTCCATAAATGGGCAATTTAGATTTAAAAAGATTGAAACATGATTTTGAAGAAAATTATACGAAACCTACCCATCATGCATATATCAATAAATACAACTCCATTAAAACATACCCATAAGGAGAAATCACATTGACATGTTTTGGGTAAAACCCCATGGAAATTGAGTAGGAGAAATTCATAACTTTAATCAAAATTGGGCATGGGTGAGGATGAATTCCACCCATTTTAAAATCCTACATACCTAGGAATAGATGGATTTAAAGTCCCTTGAGCACCCACAAAGAAATTGCAAAAAAATTTAGGGAAGAAGGCCTTGAATCTTCCAAAACCTCTCTAAAATCCTTGCATGAGAATGGGCATGCAATAGGGACTTAACTCCTCTTATCATACTAAGAAAATATCCAAAACTATGTAGTTTAGGCCTTAGGGACATAGGAAATTATGGAAACACCCTCATTAAATCGCAGGAAATCCCTGGTCGCCAGTCCTCACGAGGGACCTAATGGGTCGTTGCCACAGGGCATGAGTCGTTGCCTTGATCCATTGAGTCCACTTCCCAAAACTCCAAGTAACCCCATGGGTGACTTCACAAGTCGTGAGGTCAGACCACGACTGTGGTCACTTCAGTGGCCTACACTGCCAATCCTCCAGGGTTGACCACGGGTGACCTCACAAGTCGTGAGGTCTGACCACGACTCGTGGTTAGGACTGTGGCCTCCTCACTCAGACTTCGCCAAAAAAAGCTGACCACGAGTCACTTCACGACTCATGATCACTCCTCACGACTCACCTCACAAGTCGTTCTGTGACCTGGTGCGAATTTTCAGTTTTTCTCTGTTTTCTCTTTCGGGTATGATCCTTGGGTTCCCGAGGTATAACAGTAAACTATGTAGTTTAAGCTCAGTTAGTATGGATTTAAAGGTGTTAAACCTATTCTAAGTATCTCCACTCCATGCATGCAACATAGTGCCTTTCCTTGAAGACCAAGTTTGAAGAATTTCTTCTAATTCTCTCCAATTTCCTTTGGGCTTTCAAGTGGGAGTGTGAATCAGATTTACCCAGGTATGTGATGCTATGAATGAGAGTTCCATTCACTCTCATGCTCTAAAACTCTTCTCTATTCCATGAATTTCAATCCTAGATTCAAGATTCATGATCTTATGGTGTTTATTCCAATTCTTGTGAAATTCTCTATGATCTATATATGGGTTAGTTCCCTTTATGTATGAAATCATGTTTTATGATCTATAGGCAGATTTTATAATTATTTTGATTATTATTTATAGTTTCAACTTCTAATTAAATTATGCCCAATTATATGAGCTTCCTGAAAAGTCAATTTATGGTTCCATTATAATCTTGATCTTCTTAAGCCCTAAATTATGAATTATGATTTATGATATGATTTCTCTCAAGTACTCATCATGGTTTTATGAATATCAAGTATATACATGTTTTACAGGTATGCATGGATTTCATGATTTATGGATTTAAGACTCTTGGCTGATTCACGAGCCCTTGTTCATGGCTAATCATGTATTTCAAGTGGGATCCATCATGTAATTATTTATTTGGCCATGAAGTTCATGAATGATTTTATGATTACGATATTATCCCTCATGTGCATGCTTTTGGGAGCAATGTCTAGCACCGAGTAGACCCAGCGTTCAGGTAAACCCCATGGTCGCAGAACTACGTTCCATTGTAGGTGTGTGTGTGTGTATGTATATATATATATTATTGGATCCCTGTGATATCACCACGCACGTCCCCCTTCCTGGCAACCCAGGGACGATCTTGACCACTTGGGAAAAATAGTAGGGCATCATGTAAGACTCTATTATGATGGTGTCGGTTAAGACGAGTCCTCCCATTGTTCCTCATGATTTATGCATGGTTATGTTTATGTTACTTTGGCTCAAGTCATGTTTACTAAATCTTTTCTCCTATGATTATTATTATGACTAATTTATGAATGTTTTAAAAACCTTGAGCCCTTATGTTTACATTATGATAGTTACTTTATGATCATGTTGTCCTAATCTTATGAACTCTTATGTATTTTAATTGTCCGTTTTACTTACCTTGTATACTCAGTACATTTCAAGTACTAACCGCATACTCTATGTTGTATCGTTTCATGATACAGGTCCGAGGGATCAGTCTTAGTCGCATCATTAGTCCTGCTCCCCTCTCAGACCTGTATACCTAGTATTTATGAGTCCTCATCCTTCGAGGACATTTAGTTATCTATAGTTATGTTCTTTTAGTTACAAATTTTTGTCGAGCTAGTTGGGGATGTTGTCCCATCAGCTCATCAGTTATGTTAGAGGCTATTCAGACATTATGTAGAAACTAACTTATTATTTCTAATTCGATATTAGCTTAATATGTATGCAGACTTCCACTTAAGCATGTTTTATAATATTAGTATCTGGTTATAGTATGTTCTTAGTTGTTATGTTCGTGCCATGGTTCGACTTGGAGCCTTTCAGGGTTTTTTGTCCTGTGTCTCGATCTGGACCTACGTTCGGGTCGTGACAAACTTGGTATCAGAGCATTAAGTTTTGAAGTGTCCTAGGGTTTCTAAAAGCCACGTTAAGTAGAGTCTTTTTCATGAGTGTGAAGCGCTCCACACTTATGACGAAGAGGCTATGAGACGTTTATGATATGTTCCCTTCTTTCAAGATCTATGTCGTGCGATGAAATATCTCTCTATCCTTCTAACTCATGCTATACGCATTTGCTGAATCATGCCTCCTCGCCGAGTTAATGGAAGAAAAAACAGTAATCGAAATGGCAATGAGAATGGCAATGGGGATGGGAACCAGCAGGCCCCACCAGCCGATGAGGATCAAGTACCCGAGCAGGTGGCCCATGCAGAGTTTAGGGCTGCCATTCAGATTCTAGCCCAGGCTTTGACCACCCAAGTCAACCAATAGGCAGTAGCGCATATCCTTCAAAATGGGAATGTGGCGGCGGCGAGAGTCAGAGATTTTCTAAGGATGAACCCTTCGGAGTTCCTTGGATCGAAGGTGGATGAGGATCCACATGAGTTTATTGATGAAGTGTTGAAGATCACTTGGATCATGGGAGTGACCAGGGAGGAGTGCGCAGACCTATCATCATATCAGTGGAAAGGGGTTGCGCTCATCTGGTTCAGGCAATGGAAGGATAGCAGGAAAGTTGGAGCAGGGCCCATTGGTTGGTTGAGATGAGTTCCATAGAGCATTTTTATGGTTCTTCCCTCGTGAGATAACGGAGATTAAAGCAGCGGAGTTTGTGAACCTGAAGTAGGGTGACATGATATTCCAGGAGTATGCTTTGGAATTCACTCGTTTGTCAAAGTATGCACCAAAGCTAGTGGTTGATCAGAGAGCTCGGGTGAGCAGGTTTGTACACGGAGTAGAAGACTATCTGGACAAGGATTGTAGGACCGCCATCCTTCATCAGTACGTTGACTTTCCCCAGTTGGTGTTGTACGCCCAGCAGATAGAGGCAGTGCATCTGAGAGAGAGAGGCCAAGAGGGCCAGGACAGACAGTTATGGGTTCTCTCAATGAAGATCAAAAGTCGTACATCGTCAGCAGCCTCATTAGAGGTAATTAGCTCTAACACCATCATCATCCAGTGCATCGTACAGACCGCGAGGTAATCAGAGGAGAAAAGCCTCAAGTTTAAGGGGCCAGAGTAGCATGCAGACAGAGCGTACTTTCCCAGCCTGCGGAAAGTGTGGAAAGAATAATATAGGGGAGTGCTTGATTGGGTCAGATATCTATTTTGGGTATGGTAGAACCAGGCACAGGCGTTGGGAGTGTCCGTTGGCTAGATGGAGTGATGGTAGAGATCATACTCATATTACTAGCTCAGCAGCAGCAGCAGCACGCCTAACTCAGCAGGGTGCGTCCACCAGTGCAGGTGGTGGCCAGTTCCAGAACAGGTTTTATGCCCTTGCATCTCGACAAGAGTAGGAGACTTCAACAGATGTGGTCACCGGTATGTTATTAGTATTCCACCTTGATGTATATGCATTGTTAGACCTGGGAGCTACTTTATCTTTTGTTACACCCTATGTTTTTAGTAGTTTCGGAGTCAATCCCGAAATCCTATTAGAACTCTTCTTAGTCTCTACTCCAGTCGATGAATCAGTAACAGCACGACGGGTATATAGAAACTGCCCTATCACAGTCCTTCAGAAAGTCACCTCAACATATTTGGTAGAACTAGCCATCACATATTTCAATATTTATCTTGCATGTTATGCCTCAGTAAATTGTAAAACCCGTGAGGTAGAATTTCGGTTTCTAGGTGAGTCAGTCCTAGAGTGGAAGGGTAGTTCAGATGTGCCTATAGGTCATTTCATTTCCTACCTTAAGGCCAGAAAGATGATCTCTAAGGGTTGCATGTACCATCTAGTTAGGGCTAAGGATGCTACCTCAAAGACCCTGACTATCCAGTCAGTTCTTGTGGTATGCGAATATTTAGAAGTGTTCCTAGATGATTTACCAGGAATTCCTCCCGAGTGGGAGATTGATTTTGGTATTGACCTTCTTCTCGATATGCAACCTATATCTATTCCTCCTTACAAAATGGCCCCATTCGAGTTAAAGGAGTTGAAGGAGCAGTTGAAAGACCTTTTAGACAAGGCAGACCTAGAAAAACCCCCTGGGGAGCGCCAGTTCTCTTTGTCCAAAAGAAGGATGGTTCCCTTCGGATGTGCATTAATTATCGGCAACTGAACAAGGTTATCATCAAGAACAGGTATCCTCTCCCCACGATTGATGATTTATTTGACCAGCTTCAGGGTGCCAAGTGTTTCTCAAAGATAGATCTCCGATCCGGATACCATTAACTCAGGGTTCGGTAGAGTGACATTCCAAAGACAGCCTTTCAGACTCAGTATGTTCACTATGGGTTTGTAGTTATGTATTTTGGACTAACGAATGCTCCTTTAGCTTTTATGGATTTTATGAATAGGGTGTTCAAGCCATACTTGGATATGTTCGTGATTGTGTTCATAGATGACATCCTTATATACTCTTGAAGCGAGGAGGAGCATGCCACTCATTTGAGGGTGGTGCTACAGATCTTGAAGTATCGCCAGTTTTATGCTAAATTTAGAAAAAGCGAGTTTTGGTTGAACTCAGTGGCATTTTTGGGTCATGTAGTGTCAAGTGAGGGTGTACAGGTGGACTCTCAAAATATAGAAGCGGTGAAGAATTGGCCTAGACCAGTTAGTCCTTCGGATATCAGGAGTTTCTTGGGTTTAGATGGTTAGTATTGGAGATTTATGGAAGGGTTTTCATCCATTGCAGCCCCATTGACTAAATTTACCCAGAATAAGGTGAAGTTTCAATGATCAGAAGCCTATGAGAAGAGCTTCCAAGAGTTGAAGACTCGACTCACCTCATCACCAGTGTTGACCCTACCTGAGGGCACCGATGGGTTTATGGTATATTGTGACGCTTCGAGGATCGACCTTGGTTGTGTATTCATGCAGCATGGTAAAGTTATAGCCTATGCTTCCAGATAGCTGAAGGTTCATGAAAAGAATTATCTGACTCACAACCTTGTGTTGGGGACAGTAGTATTTGCCTTGAATATTTGGAGACATTATCTGTACGGGGTCCATGTAGATGTGTTTACAGATCACAAAAGCCTACAGTACTTGTTTACCCAGAAGGATCTAAATCTATGTCATAGAAGGTGGTTGGAGCTTCTTAAAGATTATGATATGAGTGTCCTCTATCATCAGGGCAAGGCTAATGTGGTGGCAGGCGCTCTTAGCAGGCTTTTTATGGAGAGTGTGTCCCATGTAGATGAGGAAAGGAAGGAAATAGTGAAGGATGTACATCGGCTTTCACTGTTAGGAGTTCATCTTGTTGACTCGACAAATGGTGGTGTCATTGTTCAGAATGGGTCAGAATCATCCTTAGTGACCGAAGTTAAAGCTAGGCAAAACAAGGATCCTATTTTGGTAAAGTTGAAAGAAGCCATTCATAATCAGAAGGTGGAGGTTTTCTCCAAAGGGGGAGATGGTGTGCTTCGTTATCAAGGTCGCTTGTGTGTTTCGGGTGTTGATGATTTGAGAGATCAGATGTTGCATGAGGCTCATGGTTCCAAAAACTCTATATATCAAGGTTCCACCAAGATGTACCGTGACCTACGGGAAGTTTATTGGTGGAGTGGCATGAAGAAAGCCATAGCAGAATTTGTGGCTAAGTGTCTGAATTGTCAATAGGTTTTTGAGCATCAAAGACTTAGAGGTGTGCTCCAAGACATTAACTTCCCTACGTGGAAATGGGAGGAAATCAATATGGACTTCATTACAGGGTTGCCTCGTACTCATCGATAATATGACTCTATTTGGGTGGTTGTAGACAGGTTGACTAAGGCAGCTCATTTCCTACCGGTCAAAACTATCAATTCAGCGTAGGATTATGCTATGTTGTACATTCGAGAGTTAGTTCGGTTTCATGGAGTGCCATTTTCCATCATATCAGATAGAGGTACTCAGTTTACCTCCCAATTTTAGAGATCATTTCAAAAGGGACATGGTACTCAAGTCAAGCTTAGCGCACGGCCTTTCACCCACAGATAGATGGTCAGGCAGAGCGGACCATTCAAATTCTGGAGGATATATTGAGAGCATGTGTGATTGATTTCAAAGTAGGTGGGATGATCATTTACCTCTCATTGAGTTTGCCTATAACAATAGCTACTATTGCAGCATTCATATGGCTCCGTTTGAGACTCTCTATGGACGCAGATGTAGATCACCTATTGGTTGGTTTGAAGTCGGTAAAGCTACATTGATAGGACCAAATTCATTCCATGAGGCCATGGATAAAGTTCAGCTTATAAGGGATAGGTTGAAAATAGCTCAGAGTTGCCAAAAGTCCTATGCGGATGTGGGGAGGAGGGAGCTTGAGTTTGAAGTTGATGATTGGGTGTTTCTGAAGGTATCTCCCATAAAGGGAATGATGAGGTTCGAAAAAAAAGGGAAACTTAGTCCCCGTTATGTTGGTCCATACTGGATTGTGAGACGTGTTGGCAAGGTGGCCTATGAATTGGAGTTTCCCTTAGAATTAGCTTCAATTGATCCAGTTTTCCATGTATCCTCTTAAAGAAGTGTTTGGGTGATCCATCGCTAGTTGTTCCGGTGGAGAGTGTAGGTGTGAAGGATAGCCTTAGCAATGAGGAGGTTCTAGTGGAAATACTTGATCATCAAGTTCGAAAGATAAGAAACAAAGAAATGGCCTCAGTTAAGGTTTTGTGGAGGAATCATCACGTTGAGAGAGTGGGAAGCCGAAGAAGATATGATGGCTAGATATCCGTATCTATTCCCTCCCGACTCAGTTCCAGCTTGAGGTATCAGTTTCTTCCTTAGTATTCTATTCATTTTCATGTTCAGTTCATGTTCCCCTAGTTTCCTTCATGTCAATGTACGTATGTATGATTTATCCAGTCATGTATTATAGTGTGGAGTTAGTTACTCCATCAGTTTTTAGCTTAACTTTTTATATTTGGCACGGTGGTTGCATTTCTCAGCTTTTCAATATGTTTTCTATTATAACCCGAGAGCTCAAAGATCGGACCCGGGAGTTGAAACGGGGAAAGAGTGGAAATTTTTGTAGCAGCCTCAAGATGAGTCATCTCACGACTCATGAGGACAGCCCACAAGTCATTAGGTGACTCGTGGGGAAAGAAGCATAGTTGGGAAAAGGAAAGATGGGAAGTTACCTGACGGGAGTCTCCACGAGTCGTTGTCAGACTTAACGATTCGTGGGGTAAGTCGTTGGTAGGCTTGGAGTCCAAAGTTTGGAAGTGAGGCAGTGTACTTAATAACTGGTGACCATGAGTCATAGTCACCCCTAACGAGTCATGAAGTGACCCGCTACGAGCCAGGAGAAATAAATGATACAGTGTACTTGACAAGTAGAGTGACGAGTCGTGCCTCCAACAACAAGTCTTCAGGTCGTCCGTTAGGACCACCTGGCAGTTAATTTTCTATAAATTAGTAAGGGTATTTTCGTAAATTCTAAGTTTCTGAATCCTATACTACGTCGTTTAAGGCTCGTTTTAGTGGGTTTTTGGAGGGGAAAACCTTTTTTAAGTTATTTCCTTCCATTCATGCAACTTGAGAGGTTGAGGAGGTGATCTAGAGCAAGTTTTCAAGGTTCTCATTCAAATCCTTCTTTGGCAATCAGAGAAGTGGTAGAATCAAGCCCTTTTAGGTATGTAGGGTTATGAATGGGTGGTCCCTCATAACTACACGCCAACGTAGGTTGATACTATATTATGATTTGGGACCTCCCTTGTGAGCTTCCCCTTGCCCGAATGGGCCTTCAGCTTGATATCGATATCATGGTAGCATCCTTAGCCCTGGCAAAGTTTTGGACGGCTCTGCCCACTTGAGTGTAATAGTCGGGACCACATAAGCTCTATCGTGGTATGTCGGTTAAAAGACGAGTCTCCCATTGTTCCTCATGATTTCAGATATGCATATTCATTACTTATGAGATTCATGTAAATACATGTTCTGAAGTAGGTTTGACACAATGTTCAGCTTTTAATTATAAATGTCCGAATTCAGCTTTGAGTTAATCAATTAAGTTATGATGTTATCAAGCATGTTATATCATGTTATGAAGTGGTCATGATTTCATAAAGAATGCATGCAAGTCCTACTCTCAATTTTCTGATGTTATGTTTTATTTGATGCATTGTCTTTAAATGATTTTACTTACATCAGTGGTTTACTTACCTTGCATACTCGGTACATTCCACATACTGACCGCATACTTCTACGTTGTATCTTTTCATGATACAGTACCCAGCTCTCAGCTTCAGCCTCGCTCTTAATCAACTTATCAGAGTTAGCGTTGCTCATTTGGTGAGTCCTTATCTTTCGAGGACTAGACTATCCATCTTTTCTTTATGTATTTCAGATTCAGTATTGTTGAGTTAGTTGGGGTCTTGTCCCATCAACTCGTCATGATTAGAGGCTATTCAAAATATGTATGTATTCAGCTTTGGATCTTATATTGTAATGTTATATTCAAGTTAGACTTCCGTTATGATTGTATTGATGGTTATTCAGTTCTTGATATTTAGATGTATGCTTATTCCATGGGTCGACTTGGGGTCTCTCGGGGCTCCTTGTCCCTCGTCACGATCCGGACCTCCATTTGAATCGTGACATTTTCCCACATTCGAGGAAAAATGTTTCCAAGGGGGAGATATTGGTATACCCCGAAAGTGCTTAAGACTATACTTGGGATTGGAAATGAAAAGTAGTAGAGAAACTAGAAATTCCCCTCAGAACGACTCGTGGTACGAGTCGTTGGTAGGTCTGACAAGTCATGAGAAGTAGTCATGGTTGGGTTCTGTGGTGAGGAGTTATGTGAAAATGGATCCAAGGAAGACCTATTGGTTGATATAACGGTTTGTTGAAAGGGAGCCGTTGTGAGGTTGGTCATGATCAAGGAGGCAGTCATGAGTCATGGAACAACTCATTAGTTCGAGCCGTGGGTCGTGGTATGATCCCGTTGGAAGGTTTCTAGAAAATGGGCAGTGGTGAAAACAAATGGTTACCACGAGTCGTGGGAGCTGGGTACGACTCATGGTACCTATCGTGGTAGCAGGTCTGGGACTGGAAAATGGGTTGAAGCAACAAGGGAAGTAATGACCCATTGGACCAGTCGTTGTCACTAGCAGTGTAGATTTTTCAGGTTTTTCATTAAGGGTATTTTCATCATTCCTAGGCCCTATGGTCACAAACTACGTCGTTTGAAGCTCAGATAGAGGGGTTTTAAGGGTGTTAAACCTATTCTAAGAATCTCCACTCCATGCATGCAACATAGATCCTTTCCTTGAAGATCAAGTTTGAAGAATTTCTTCAAATTATCTCCATTTTCCTTTGGGCTTTCAAGTGGGAGTGTGAATCAGATTTACCCAGATATGTGAGACTATGAATGAGAGTTCCTTTTACTCATGCTCTAAAACCCTTCTCAATTCCATGAATTTCAATCCTAGATTCAAGATTCATAATCTTATGGGATTTATTCTAATTCTTGTGAAATTCTCTATGATCTATCTATGGGTTTATTTCCTTTATGTATCAAATCATGTTTCATGATCTATGGGCAGATTTTATAATTATTTTGATTATTTTTTTATAGTTTCAACTTCTAATTAAATTATGTCCAATTATGTAAGCTTCATGAAAAGTCAATTTATGGTTCCTTTATGATCTTGATCTTCTTAAGCCCTAAATTATGAATTATGATTTATGATATGATTTCTCTCAAGTACTCATCATGGATTTATGAATATCAAATATATACATATTTTACAAGTATGCATGGATTTCATGATTTATGGATTTATGACTTTTAGCAGATTCACGGGCCCTTATTCATGGCTAATCATGTATTTCAAGTAGGATCCATCATGTTATTATTTATTTGGCGATGAAGTTCATGAATAATTTTACGATTACGATATGAGACCTCATGTGCATGTTTTTGGGAGTAGTGTCTAACACCAAGTAGACCCGATGTTCAAGTAAACACCATGGTCTCAGAACTACGTTCCACCATAGGTATATATATATTTATTATTAGATCCCTGTGATATCACCATGCACGCACTTCCCTTTGCCTGGCAAGTCGAGGATGGTCCTGACCACTTGGGAGAAATAGTGGGGTATCATGTAAGGCTCTATCATGATAGTTTCGGTTTAGACGAGTCCTCTCATTATTCCTCATGATTTATTCATGGTTATATTTATGTTACTTTGTCTCAAGTCATGTTTACTAAATCTTTTCTCCTATGATTATGATTATGACTGATTTACGAATGTTTTGAAAATCTTGAGCCCTTATGTTTACATCATGATAGTTACTTTATGATCATGTTGTCCTAATCTTATGAACTCTTATGTATTTTTATTATTCATTTTACTTACCTTGCATACTCAGTACATTCCAAATACTGATCGCATACTCTATGTTGTATTGTTTTATGATACAAGTTTGAGGGATCAGTCTCAACTGAATCATTAGTCCTGCTCCCCTCTCAAACCTATCTACCCAGTATTGGTGAGTCCTCATCCTTCGAGGAAATTTAGTTATCTATATTTATGTTCTTTTAGTTACAGATTTTCTTCGAGCTAGTTGGGGATGTTGTCCTATCAACTCATCAGTTATGTTAGAGGCTATTCATACATTATGTAGAAACCAACTTGTTATTTTTGATTCTGTATTAGCTTGATATGTATGAAGACTTTCGCTTAAGAATGTTTTATTATATCAGTATCTGCTAATAGTATTCTCTTAGTTTTTATGTTCATGCCATGAGTCGACTTGGAGCCTCTCGGGGTTCTTTGTCCTGTGTCTCGATCTAGGCCTACGTTTGGGTCGTGACATCCTGGTTTAGTTTTAGATTGAGGTATCAGTTTCCTCCTTAATACTCTATGCAGTTTCATGTTTACTTCATGTGTCCCAGTTTCTTTCATGTCAATGCATGTATGTGTTATCCATGAATTCAGTTCAGTTATGTATTTTAGACCGGAGATAGTCACTCCATCAGTTTTCAGCTTTAGATGTTCAATTTTTGGTATGACAGTTGCTTTCCCCAGCTTTTTAGTATGTTTATCCACATTTGAGGATGAATTTTCCCAAGGGGGAGATATTGTAATACCCTAAAATCCCTAAGATCTACCCTGAGGGTTCAATCGGAGAAAACAGGCATTTCTGCACCAGGTGATAACACGAGTCATCCAGTGACCCATGAGGTACTTCACGAGTCGTTAAGTGACTTGTGAAGTGGAAGGGGGTGTTGGCAATAATTTTGTTCTGGGGGTTGACCACGAGAGAAGACACGACTCTAGTGAGGGAAAGGAGTCGTGGAGTTGGACTTGGTCAGGATTTTGGCATGAAGGGTAAATTTTTGGCAGTGTTCATCACGATTTGTCACCACGAGTCATTAGGTACACCACGAGTTATGGTGTCCCTCGTGGTAACTGGCAGAGTGAAGGTTTCTAGTGTTGGAAATGGGATCAATTGACGAGTCGTCCCCTTAGGTAACGAATCATCCAGTCCCTCGTTGGGATTGGTAGTGTAATTTTCCTGCGAATTTATTAAGGGCTTTTTCGTAATTCCTAAGCTCCTAAGACCTAAACTACATCATTTTACACTCAGATAGGTGTGTTTTAAGAGGGTTTAACTCATTCTGAATCAATCCCTCTCCATCCATGCAAGACTAGAAGTTCCTAAGGGTGATCAAGCCTAGAATTCATCAAGTTCTTCCTCAATTCCTTTGGGCTTTTAAAGAAGAGTGTAAATGAGATTTACCTAGGTATGTAGCGCTATGAATGAGAGTTCCTTTCACTCTCATGCTCAAGATTCCTCTCAATTCCATGAATTTAAATTCTAGATTCAAGTTCATGATCTTATGGGGTTTGTTCAAATTTTTTGTGAATTCTCTATGATCTATCTATGGGTCAATTCCCTTTATCTATCAAATCATGTTTTAAGATCTATGGGCAGATTTTATATCTATTTTGATTATTAATTCATAGTTTCAAATATTAGTCAAATTATGCCCAATTATGTAAGTTTCATGAAAATTCAAGTTATGATTTCATTATGATCTTGATCTTCCTAAGCCATAAATTATGATTTATGATTATTGATATGATTACTCTGAAGTACTCTTCACAGATTTGTGAATATCAAGTATTTGTATTTCTACAAGTATGCATGTTCTTCATGATTTATGAATTTATGACTATTGGTCGACTCACGTGCCCTTACTCATGGATAATCATATATTTCAAGTATGATCAAGGATGTTATGTTTTAATTGGACATGAACTTCATGAATGATTCAGGATTACAATATGAGCCTCATGTGCATGTTTTTGGGAGCAGTGTCTAGTATCGAGTAGATCCGGCGTTCAGGTAAATCCTGTGGTCTCAGAACTACGTGCCACCGTATATATATACATATATTTTTGGATCCCCTGTGATATCACATCATGCACGTCCCTTGACTGGCAAGCTTGGGACAGTCCTGTCCACTTAGGCAAAATATGGGTCATCATGTAAGCTCCATTATGAGGGTGTCGGTTAAGACGAGCCTTCCCATTATTCCTCGTGATTTATGCATGGATATGTTTATGTTACTTTGGCTCAAGTTATGTTTTATAAAGCTTCTCTTATGACTATGATTATGACTGGATTATGATAGGTTTGAAAACCTTGAGCCCTTATGTTTACATTGTGATATTTACTTCATGATCATGTTGTCCTACTATTATGTACTCTTATGTATTTTAACGGTCCTCTTTCTATTATCTTGCATACTCAGTACATTCCAAGTACTGACTGCATACACTATGTTGTATCATTTCATGATACAGGCTCGGACATTCAAGTTTAGTCCCGCCATTAGTCAGATCTTCGGAGTTAGAATTATCCAGTCGTTGGTGAGTCCTCGTCTTTTGAGGACCTTTTAATCAGCTCATATATCAGCTCATATCAGTATTTTTAGTTTTAGTTTTGTAGTGAGTTAGTTGGGGTCTTGTCCCATCAACTCATCAGGTTATAGAGGCTTATCAAACATAAACATAGCATGTATTCAACTCCGATCAATATTATGTTTTTCGTTGTTCGGATATTATTGGATTTTTAGACTCCGCTACATGTTTTTATTGTTTCAATCACTTACTGTACGCTCTTAGTTATTATGTTCATGCCATGGGTCAGACTTGAGCCTCTCGGGGTTCCTTGTCCTGTGTCTAGATCCGGGGTCCCAGCTGATCAAAGACAGACACTAGCACAGTCCTCAATGTACTACAAGTATGTACTTTCATCCCATTTGAGCTCACAAACGGACCTTAAGGAAATCAATGCCCCCACACATCAAACAGCTCAATGACTAGATGGGAGTAAGAGGAGCTCATGCTCGTGATATGCCTTGCATTTGACATGCATCACATACCTTTTGCAAAATCGTGTGCATCTAAGTAATAGTTGGCCAATAGTACTCACATACTGGTGTAATTTTATGGTCAGATCCCACTGTGATGACCCCCTGGGTCAGGAGATGAGTGAAAAGCCTCCAATATGCTCAAATCTCTGCCCGGGCATACATCTCTCCGATTACCCCATCAAGACATATGCGTAATAAGTAAGGCTCATCCTAAAACTTTCCACACATTAGACATGAACTTCTTTCTCTGGTGAAAGGATAAATCTTTCACACCACATCACCCACCGATAATTAGTTAAGTCTCAGAAACTATGGAATGATATCCTAGAAAGCAACTAAAACTCCGCTCATCAGGAAATGTATCATCTATATCTAGTTCATCTCTAAGTGTTGCATCTGTCTCTAATCTTAACAAGTGATCTCGCCACTCTGATTTTCACCCTTCCGATCCTAACCTCAAACTCGAATCCTTGTAGCAACCGAAACCATCTAATCATTCCTAGTTTGGCATCCTTTTTTTCCGTCAAATAATGCGTAGTTGCATGGTCTATATGAACTATCACCTTAGTTCCAAGCAAGTATGCCCAAAAGTTCTCAAATGCAAATACAACAGCCAACAACTCTTGTTATGTCGCAGTGTAATTTTTCTAAGTTGCATTAAGCGCCTTACAGCATAATAGACCGGATGAAAGATCTTCACGCCCTTGGGCCAAAATAGCACCCAGGCCACCCACTAGCTTTGCACATCACCTCAAATAGTAAGGACCAATCAGGTGCCATTATGATCATGGCAGTAATCAATCTCTCCTTCAAGAAAGCATCATCAAACACAAACTTCACTCTTTTCTCAAGTAGTTTGCGCAGGGGATGTGAAATCTTTGAGAAGTCCTTGATGTTCTCTCTGATAGAATCCCGCATGACTCAAAAACTTCGAACACCCTTCACAGAAACGGAGGTGGTAACCAGCAATCAGATCTGTTCGCCCACCAATCCCCTTACCCAAATCCAAAGGGCTTACAAGATACCTTCTTTTGACCATGAAATGGCACTTTCACCAAATAAGCACCAAGTTGATCTCTTCACACCCTTACGTCGTCTTGCTCAAATGAAGCCAAACAATCAAAAGAGTCACCACCACAAAAACCCATTCATAAGAAATAACATGGTGTCCTACCATGTCAAAGAATATAGATATCATACATTGCTGAAAAGCAGTGTGGCACACATAACCCGAACGACATCTCAAAAGGCTTAAAGGAAAATGTCTTTCTCTCGGTCTTGGCCATAGGAGATATGATTGTACCCCGACTAACCATCAAGAAAGCGCACTACCTCGCTCGTTAAAGTGAGTCTAGCATCTCGATCCATGAATGGCATCAGAAAATGATCTTTCAAATAAGTTTCTAGTGGTTTAGCTTCCGATAGTGCATGCATACTATCCAACCTGTGGGACTGGGTTCCATGGAATAAGCTATTTTTTGCATTTAAAACCATGGTGATTCCTCCTTCTTTGCTTCACACACTGACTGGGCTCACCCATTTAAGCGTCTGCAATAGGGTAAACTACACCTACATCCAATCACTCAATAATATCCTTCTTAATCTCACCTCTTTGCGTAGATTCAACCTACGTTGATGCTCAATACCGAAATATAGTCCTGCTCAAGTTGATCTATGTGTGCAAATACCCAAGTGATCCCACACATCCGCTATGGTCCATCTCAATGGCCTACTTATACAACGGAGACCAGAGCCTCCACTTGCCATTCCACCATGTATGTTAAAGATCAGTAATGTGTTTTCGGTCCCCAGAAATATAGACAAAGTGGTGATAGGAGCGCCTTGAGCTCCAAGATTGGAGGCTCCTCAATAGATGGCTTGGCCGCTGGGATTACATGATTTTTCGTACAAATCAATCTTTTTTGGGGCATAAGTGTACAACCCCATACCTGCAAGTGCATTAACTATTTTATCACTCTTTATTCATCGGGAATACAACATTCATCAACATTCTGCTAAATCTTCAATACTACATTCTCTTTCGATAGGCATCATTGGAAGCTCAGCCTCCATAATATCGCCCGAAACTACCAAGATATCATTCGCTGTTTCATGGACCGGTACATATTAATGTCACTTCTTATTGTTTAGTCGGAATTTCAATTATCCGATTTCATGTACACAAGAGCACGACTGTGGCAAGGAATGGTTGCCCAATATAACGGGGACCTCTAAAATCTACTCTACAATTAAGAATAACAAAATCGGATGGAAATATAAAGGACTCAACCCTTTCACCAAAACATCAGAAAGAATCTCCACCGGAATTTTTCATCGCACCCGGCCATTAGAAGTCGACAGGGCCGGCTGAAGGCTCCTAAGCCCACCCTTTCGAACACTGCTAGTGTCATAAGATTGAAGATGAGCTCTCAGATCATACAGAGCCTTAGCAAAGTTGAAGGCTCCAATGGTGCACGGTAGAATGCCCGAGGGTCTCTTTTTCTACACAAGGTACCGAGAAGCACTGCACTACAATGATGCAAATTATCCACAGGCTCATAACTCACAATTTCTTAGTGATGAGAGCTCATAAATTTCTGTGTATCCAAGTATTTCAAGTGTCTCAACTAAAGGGATGTTCACAAATATAATTGCTTCAAAGATAGAAATGAATTTGTGATACTTCCTCATCTTTAGCCTTTTCTTCAACCTTCGTGGGAAAGGAGTAGAGCTTCTTCAGGACCTACTTCTCCTTCCCCTTTTTGACACATGCTTTTGCATTACTAGGAGATGTCTTCTCAACTGCATCATCAACCAAAAACCTGATCCCCGGAGTCCTCCACCTATCATTGATCAATGTGGGTTCAACTGACTCATCAATCACAACCGACATAGTAGGATCAATCACGCCTTTTCCACTTCTATAAATGCTTCATACAATGATTGTCATTTTTTAGGTTATGTAATCGTGTGTCGTGGAAGCATGCCCTTTCTGCCTTTGGTTTATAAAAATGACATCTGACCAAGTTGATGCTCAATTCGCTAATGGAAATGGCATACTCTACCTTTGGGTTCATCACAAAAATATCACGCAAAGTCTTTAAAATGGCCATCGGCCAACTCTATCTCGCTTCAAGACTTTAGCTAACATATCTTCCACCCACTTTAACCACCAGATTTGGTTCACTGCCTTTGAGGGATATAAAGACCACTTCAATCATTTTTGGACTAATACGCTTTTCCAAATACCATTATCTCTGCCTCTGCCCCTATCCCTCAGTTGGCCCTAATTGTAATTATTGTCTCTGTAATAGCCGCCTTGATTCCTTGACTCAGCCACCAAGACTCGATTGTGATCCTTTATTGGCCCAAAACCTTTTTGATCATTCAAATATTTTTCTTCCTCCTTAGACTCGACTCTCCTCCATCATTTCTTAGGGCCTTACCTTGAGAACCAATTGCATTTACCTTTTCGTCCCGGCTCCCCAGAATATGCTTGGCAAGGAGCCCCATTATGGTTTTGATCTTCAAAGAATATCATGATATCACTCTTCATCCTTCCTCCTCTGCTCCACAGACAGTACTTTCCACCGCCTTGGTATTAGCATTCAAGGACCTATAAAATATTTCCAATAGTGTATCATCTAAGATTCTATGGTTGGGCACCTTCTTTAGCTTTTTGTTGAACTACAACCAAGTCTCATAGAGTGCTTCAGAATTCAACTATCTGAAGTTTGAAATCTCATCCTTCAGCCGCAACGCTCTGGAAGGTGGAAAGAATATCTTAAGAAAATCCTTTTTGATCTTCCTCCATGTAGTAATAGAATCATTTGGCACCAGCCAACCAAAGTGTTGCCTTACTTTCCAATGAAAAGGGAAATAACCTCATCTTTATTGCATACCGACTCAAACCCATGGTTGTTTGTACGCTTTTCAAATACCCATAAAATTTGTTATGAGTATGCATCATCAGTAGCACGACCAGTGAATATCCCCTTCATATTGAGCAATTGGATCATTGCACTAGTAATATCAAACTTTGCCCCAACATGCAAAGGGGGAGGGACAATAGCACTAGTGGCACCAGTCTTATTAATATCACCATCATCATCATCATCAAAGTACTGGTACCTCTGCTTGTCTATACCTTTGTTACTTTTAGCTCAGCTTCGCCGACAACTTGATGTTGCACTTCACACAGTTTCCAGATGCCTCTCTTTCTCATGCATAAGTCTGTTGCCGAGCCAATATTTGGGCAAGCTTGCTTATTCCACTATCCTTTCCCGTGAACATTAGACATTTTCCTTATATTTCGAGTTCGCTCAAGTTCGTGATCACCAGGAACCACTGATTTTTTCCTTGGCTCTAAGTACTGGGCATACATGAACATGAGACCTAAAGAAACAAAACAACAAATTATAAATAAAAAGTAAATAAGTGACCAATAGTAAAGCAACACAATTAACTAAAGCATAAGTTGTATTCCCAAGTAACAATGCCAAAATTTGATGTCGCCAAAATTACACCTCCAAAATAGACAGAAAGACTATAAACAACATAGAACCCAACAAGGGTTGGGGCCTAATCCTACTGAGGAATATGCGTATAGGAACTAGATTAATGCGTTTAACTACCAATATTAGTTTGCTTATTTCCTAGAGAGGGAAGATTGTAACAAGAAATAATGTAAAATAGTATAGCAATGAGTAGATTCTTGATTAAAATTAATTGTATTCACGAGTGAGTTAACTAGGATTTTGTTCCCCATAACTTCATAACAAGAAGGCACATTATACTAGTGATCTATTCTAGTGTTTAGCATGCAGCATTTACGCTAACTTCACCTAAATGGTTGGTCGCCTAATTAGATGATCATCACCATGTAACATGATCCATATGTGGGTGTATACTTAATTAACCCTTACCTTTGATATCGACATCTAGTTTCGGATAGGGCCAAGCTATTAGATGAGGGTTGATAGCCTCAAATATCCATTGTTAATCTCTTTTCCCATTCCTTACCCCCTTGATCCGGTGAGTAAGAATAAAGCAAGCTCCAACATTCAGGACTGTTAAAAAGCAATTAAAACAAAGGGAAGAAGAATACATGCATAAACCCCACTCAAGAATCACTAAGTATTTTGCCTATGTATGTTAATTAATCATGGTTCCACAACCCTAGTTATGTGTTTAGCTACTCATGCTTGAAGAATTACAATTAAGAATTAAAGAAGAAATCATAATTGTAAACTTACAATAATTTGTAGAAGAACCCACAATTCTTGAATTAATCGACAAGAATCCAAAATCAATAATCAAAAGTTGCTTGAATTCAAAATTCAAGAACAAAATTATGAAAATTGCTTCTTGAATCTCAATGTCGATCAACAACCTTGAAAATATGGTAAAAAGTAGTAACAAGTCATAAACGTAAAAATAAACCTAAATAAAGTATTTATAGACATAAAATAAATCATTTCCTAACTAAATAAGGAGATAAGTTGGGCAAAGGACAACGACTCATTAGATGACCTAACTAGTCATTAAGCAAACAATGACTCGTTCTCAGCAAATCCTCCTTGATGACGGCTCACCCAACGATTTGTTAAGTGATGTGATGAGTCGCTAGGCTCCTTTTTTGCTTCCCTGACTCCAAATTTCTAGTGTTCTTAATGATTTCCCATGATCAAGCCGTGATGAGTCATTGAGTCTCACGATGACTCATAGCTCTACGCTACCCTTTTCCTAAATTTTCGATTCTAGGACTTCTCAAGTAATAGTTGCAGCCACTCGTTGCTCCTCTAGTTCTGAATCTCAATAATTATGGTCTAGTTTTTCTTCAAGTCCTCACGACACACATGATGATTCATTATCAGACTTAATGAGTCGTTGTGTCAACTTGTTGTCGCATCAAGCTTCGGGCCCGAACTTTGTGCTTCAAGGCCTATGTCTCTTAAATCCTCAAGGGATGAGTCCTCGAGTGAAATGATGACTCTTTACCTTACTAGCAGGCCAAATGTAGCCCAATTTTGACTTATTTTGCCCATTTCACTTTCCAAACATGTTTCCTGCAGAACTTAACATAAACACATTATATTTATATAACATACCTGATTAGAATATTTTCTTAGTTTTTAAGCTTTGAAAGTACCGTAAAACCACAGCACATCAACCATACTATGCACAATCTTTGAAGACATCCGACCAGTCTCACGATTCAATTGATGGAACAAAGATGCAGTCTATTTTTTGAATATGCGGACCGCATATTGAACCATCAATTGAACTTGATGAACTTGACTTGTTGTTTCATCTAACCAAATAAAGTGTGCTCACACTTCAAAAGATGGTCTCAAGCTTTCTTTAAATCAATTGGGTAATTTTCAACACTTAGCAAGATTTTATCAATCAAGTGCAAGATTCATTTGACAGGGCAAGATATAGTCATCTTTCACATAAATGATTCATTCTTATCACATTAATAAGTCTCATTCAAAAAAATACTCCCATTCAATTCATGATATTCACCTGCATTTCCCTTCCCCCACCAAGTTCAAAGCAATGGTAATCAACAACCAAAGCACACAATGAAGCATAAAATTGATAATAATACCTAGATTTTCATAGAGAAGCATGTTGCGTGTTACGTGTATGCGTAGCGAAGAACATAAATCACAAGCTTAGTTAAACCCTAGGTGCTCGATAATCTAATGTTAGAATGTATAGGGTGATGTATGTGCAAGATGATGTCAAATGCAATAGGGTGGAGATTTTGAAAAGCTCGAGGTGTAAAAGTAAATGGTGGGCTTCAAATTTTTTTATAACTAAGAATATGGCAGAGTGGAGGGGTGTACTGGTATATGTAGCACATTTTAAAATCCTCCCATAGTCAAATGGGCACAAAAAGGTCACAACTAAAGAAGATCTTCTCTTAAAGAATGACCCCTTCTTTTTAAACCTCATAAGAACCTAAATGACCAAATTGTCCCCACTCTTTTAGTCATACTGATGGTCCAAAAGCATGTGACTATTTTCTTAAGAAGCACTCCGCAAAGGAGACTATCACTTGAACTGTAATTTCTAGATAATCGTTTACTTGCCTCTCCCGTGGACGGGGCAAATAACTGCTCTAATATCTTCATGATATGGTCCATCACTGCACCCGGTTTTTAGGAGGCTGAAAGCTCCCTCTTCTTACCTTGCTCAATTTTTGTTGATCATTTTATCAAATCGTATATCAACGAATATTAGTCCAAAAACACTTAGGTTTCTCCCAAGGGAGCGCTTGATTTAACATCATGGAATAACATGGATACTACATGGTGTAGCATTCCATTGGTTTCCTCCTAAGAAGCGCCTAAATTAATGTCACGGCATGACAAGATGCCACCTTGAATAAGTACAAGGATGAGTCATCCCTAGGTGGAACTTCTCACACATTTTTCTTCCTTTGAACTCGCAGAGATACCGTTTCACCCACCATGCCTTCTTGGGTGTCTCCTGGGCTCCAAGTTGTATTTTCCTTTGTTATCATCAATTGCCTCAACTCCCTTATATAAACCAAATTTATTCTCTTGAAGCAATTGGGAATCTCTATTCCCTCTTCCACTTTGAAAGTCATAGATTCATCATTGACCTCGGGAACATGAGATCTTTCTTTTTAGAGTCCATGAAAACTCTTATCGCTGACTAGGAAAGATTGACCAAGAATGACAGAAGCAAGCCATGTTCACCACACAATCTAAAACAACAAAGTCAACAGCGTAAATATAAATTTTCTTAACTTCACCAATACATCTTCCACCATGCCTATCATATTTTTGATCGACTTGCCTGGCCATTAACGCCAAATAAAGGTAGGCTTCAACATGGTCATCCCTAAAAATGTGTAGATAGATAGGGACATCAAATTAATGATTGCCCATGATCACATCAGATCTCGCAAATAGTCATAATGCCCAATATTACATGGGATGTGAACTTCCGTCTCCTTTTCTCCACATGAATGCCACAAAGAATGATGGCATTCAACTCGAAGTGTTGGCTGGGATCCCTTCATCTCGATTTGCCTCTTTTTGTGAGAAACTCTCTCAAGTACTTGTGTAATATCCTCGAAGGGCTTAGGAGTAGACCCGGGAACCTAAATGCAAAACTGTTAAAAATGGGGGAAAAGTTGCGGATGAAAGGCATAATAACTCCGTGGTAATAACCAACAAGCCGCCGTTGGTGGTCATGGGTTTAGGTGTTCAGGTGGCAGTGTAAACAACGTTGGTAAAATGACCCGTTGCAAGATACAATGGGTCGTCTCTTGCACGTGGCTAGGATCAGATGAATGGCAAAGTGTAAAACTACGGGAGGTAGGACGAATCATTATGGGAAACAAAGGGCCATTGGTAGTCGTGGGAAGGAGTTAGGCTCTCGGGCGACTTCCAACGGGTGTCCCAACGACCCATTAGTAGAACCACGAGCTGTGGTTTGTAATTGTTGCTGGAGATTAAGTTTTTCCGGGGTCGATGGAAGGAAATGACTACCCGTTGTTTTTAGTGACTCGCCATCTCGACGATCCGTTTTTTGATTTCGAGAACAGTTCTTCAATGGTGCAATTCAACGAGAAGACAGGATGGGCCGTGGTTTCCATGACCACCGGTACCACCCGCGGGATCCATCCTACTTTTTCGTAGGTTCATTAAGGGTATTTTTGACTTTTCTTCGATATAAGGCATAAACTATGTTGTTTTGTGTATTTTTCTAAGTGTGTTAAGATGGCTAAGTCCCTAACGTTTACCCACTCCCATGCAAGAACTTTAGAGAGGTTTGGAGATTCAAGGTCTTCTTCTCCAAGTTTTCATCAATTTCTTTATGGGTATTCAAGGAACATTGAAATTAGTCCATTTCCGTGTATGTAGGTTTACAATGGGTGAATCCTTTCACACCCATGCCCAAATTTCAAATTTAATCATGAATCCTCAAATTCAATTTCATGGGGTTTTACCCAAATGCGTGAAAAATGTGATTTCTCTTAGGGGTTTGATTTAATTGAGTCTTATATTTGCTGGAGGAATGATGGGAAGGTTTTATTTCATTTTCTTCAGCAAATCATGTTTTAATCTTAAATCTAAAATGCCCATTTGATAAAGGTTCATGAAAGTTATGATTTATGATGAATATTTAATATTTTGAGTTTATTGATGATGGAAAAGCATGATTTAAAGTTACCCATGTTTATGAGCATATTTTTGAAAGAATTGAGTATGTCAAAGTATTGGTCCATGCCCATATGTTGAAGAATGATTTACGATTTCTGAACAAATTACATGATTTATCGATTATGAAGGCTACCCATGAAAGGGCCTTTTGATTCTTGGTAAGCATGTTTTAAAGGGGATCAATGATGGTAAATGTTATATTTTATTTAATGCATGATGTTATTGATTTTACGTATGAATTTGTTACATGCATGTTTTTGGGAGTCGTCTAGCACCTGGGCAGCCCGGCTTCACAAAGGACTTCGTCGGTGTCTCACAACCACATGCTATCATGGGTTCTAATGTTATATATTGTATTGATACCGATCCCCTCAAATGTGATATCACGCGTAATGAACGACTCCTCGCCTAGAAAGCCGAGGTCGGCTTTGCCCACTTGAGTGTGATAGTTGGGGCATCATGAAAGGCTCTACCATGATGGTGTTGGTTATAATGAGTCCTCCTATTGTTCCAATGTTTTATGCATTATACTCATGTTATTGGCTCAAGTTATGTTTTGATAGTTACATACGATTATGCTAATGAATGATTTATCAACGATTTGAAAGTCTTAAGCCTTATGTTTACTTACGAAGTTTATGATACAAGCATGATGTCCTCTCCTATGTTAATTTATGAGGTTTTTTTACTTTTAAATGTCCGTTTTACTTAGCTTGCATACGTAGTACATTCCACGTACCGACTATTACTTTCTATGCTATATCATTTTATGATATAGGGTCTGGCTCTCGTGCTCATCCTCACCCTTAGTCCACCTAGCTTACGCTTTTAGCTTATTGGTGAGTCCTCATGTTCCGAGGGCCGTTTGACATACTTTCATGTTATTTATGTTTCAGTATTGGTCAAGGTCGCAGATGTTGTCCCATCAACCCAATTTATGTATTAGAGGCTTTGACAAGAATGTAGTACCCAACTATATTTATGTCCACAGATTTTGATGTTTTTCTATAATTACGTTTTCTTTATGTTTTTTTTATGAACTATCATTCCGCTTATTTGAATGAGATTAATTATATGCATGTTCCATGGATCGATATGGGGTCTCTCGGGGATCCTTGTCTCATGCTCCACATCCGGTGTACGTTAGGGTCATGACAAACTTGGTATCGTAGTCATAGGTCAGAAGGAATCAGGTCCAAAGTCGCGTTGGCAGGGCCTTTTTCATAGGTGTGAAGCGTTACAAACTTATGACGAAGAGGATACTAGACATTTAGGAAATGTTCCCCTTCTTTCATGATTCTATGGTGTGATGAAAAGTCCTCTCCATCCTTCTCTAATTCATGCTATCTATGATTGTAGAATTATTGCTCCTAGAAGAATAAAGGGAAGGAGGAATAGGAATGTGATGTAAGGCCACGAAGGTGGCAATGAACAGGCATCAAAGAAGTTCACCTATTCAGAGCCTTCAGCACTGGGAGCGCCGCACACACCGAAGCTTCTCTGAGCTGCAATTCAAATGTTAGCGTTGTGCCTTGACCGCCAAAGTCAATCATCGTCAAGTAGAAAGTCCTACCGTAATGGCAATGTAGTGGCGGCTCGAATTAGATACTTCGGAGGATGAAACCTTCTGAGTTCACGGGGATCAAAGGTGGATGAGGATCCACACGAGTTCATTGAAGGGATCCTGAAGGTCACTGTGTTATGGGTGACAAATGGGGAATGTGTCGACTTGGAATCTTATTAGCTAAAAGAGGTCGCTCATATTTGGTACAAGCAATGAAAGGACAGCGTAAGCAGCGTAAGGGCTCCCTACAGTTGGGATGAGTTCCACATGGCTTATCTCGATGTGTTCTTCCTCGGGAGATGAGCGAGTTGAAAGCAAGTGGGAGTTTGTTAACCTCAAGCAGTAGAAAGATGAAAGTGCTAGAGTATTCACTGGAGTTCACTCATTTGTCGAAGTATTCCTGCAGTTGTGATGGATCGTAGGGAGCAGTGGAGTTGGATCTGCTCATAGTATGGCTGGTTATTTAGACAAGGATTGCAGGACTTCCATGCTCCAATGATATACACTTTCCTCGCATAGAGTTTACGTTGCAGCAAATGGAGGCGGCTCATGCGTGGAGTAGGGAGGCAAAGAGGGCTCGAACGGAGAGTCGTGGGTTTTCGGCAGACGAGGTATGGCGGTGTTGTTACCGTTGATCGTGGGCAAAATAGCATGTCCAAGTGATATTTTATAATCTCTTAGTTTTACCTTTGTTTTCTAATTCATTATATACATTTTCATGTAAGTCTATATGTGAATATAGGTGCTAAATCAACATGATTAGTCCTGCTTTTGTAGGTTTCAATGATTTTTGAGGAACTAATTTATGTTGGTGAAGTCAGAGGAATGGAGCTCCAGAGCAATGGCGAAAGTCGGCAAGTAGCATGCCATGGCAAGGCGGGCTGCGCCAGGAAGCGTGCCACGCCATACGTGTGCGCGCCCAGCGCCGTGCCACGCCCCTACTAGGCACGCGAGAAAAAGGCAGCGTTCAAGCAGCCATAAAGAACGTGCCACGCCTGGCAAATTTCTGCGTGACAGAGAAGGTCAATGCGTGGGCGTGCAGTGTCACGCCAGCCAGGGCTATAAGTGACACTCGGTGCTTTTGCATCCGGAGGCAATTTCCGGAGAGCCTCATGGCGGCTGTGTCACTGAGGCAAAGGTTTCGTGATGCACTCCGCGACACGTTGCTTGCTATTTCGGGAAAAATTCCCACTAGTATAAATAGAACACTTAGGTTCATTTTTAATTATTCTCACTTGGTGGAGCAAGAACGTGGTTGCTGTGCAATGGAGGGGACGAAAATCTTAATGTTTTTCTCATCTCTTTCTCCTTTCTTTCAATTGTTTGTATGATTTACACTCATTCGATGATGTTTAATCCACAAATGAGTGGCTAAATTCACTTCTTGCCGAGGTTAAGAACATTTGTAGTGAAATTTAATTACCGATCATTTGGTTTTCCATCTTTCTTCCATGATTGTTCTATTAATTCTTGTTCTTACTGCATTAATGTTTGGCAAATGTTAATGTATATCTAAAAAGTCCGTTTACCGAGAGGGCAAGAAATTGAAAGTTGTGAATTGATAGGATATGATCTTTTACTTAGTTTGGGAAAATTGAGAATTGATTTACTTCAGGATAGAAATATACCTGAAAGTCGTATTAGTCAATTACGGAATCGGTTTTGTATGGCTTTAACATGAATTTCTTTTTATCACGTGTAAATGTAGGCGGAAGGTTCATGATTCTTAAGTTAAGTTAACATGAGAGTTTTAATCCATAGGCAATAATTCTGACTAGTAACCGGAGGAAAGATAGATCAAATTGTATCCATAATTTATTTCTCTACATGTTCGTTTTAGCCTCAAAGATGCTCACATTCATAGTTCAGACTCAAATTGTATATTCGTTTTAGACTTAGCATAAATTAGGAAACTAAATATAAAAATCTCTTTCACATTGTTGTCTGCATTTTTAGAGTTAGAGTCTATTAACACTTGATTAAATTGATACCGTAGTCCAGTCCCTTTGGGATCGATACTTGGCTTACTTGAGCCATTTTACTACTTGTTCGACCACGTGCACTTGCATGTAGTCATTCAGACACCCGAACAACCGTCCACAGTTTCAGCAGAATTCACTAGCCCCAGCACCATCATCAGCTAGTGTTCCATCCAGACCCAGGTGTGATCAGAGGAGCAGGACTTCAGGATTAAGGGATCAGATAGGCCCCCAGTTAGATTATACCCCCCAGCCTGTAGGAAGTGCGGCAAGAGTCATATTGGGGAGTGCCTACTGGGTTCAGATGTTTGCTATGGGTGTGGTAGATCTGGGCACATGCGCCAAGCATTCCCATATGCTAGACAGGGTGATAATAGGAGTCGTGCACAGTCCACCAGGATAGCAGCATCTCCAGCCCATTCCACTCTGTAGGGAGCATAGACTAGTAGAGGTGGCAGACAGCGCCAAAATCGATTCTATGCCCTTGCCTCGGGCCAGGTGCAGGAGACTTCGATAGACGTGGTCATTGGTATGTTGCAAGTCTTCCATATTTATGCTTATGCTTTGTTAGATCCAGGAGCTACCTTGTCTTTCGTGACCGCTTACATTGCTAGTAGTTTTGGAGTTAGTCCTAAAATTTAGTCAGAACAATTCTCCATATCTACTCTAGTAGGTGAATCAGTGGTAGCTAGACGGGTATATAGAGGTTGCCCCATTACGGTGTTGCATAAGCTTACCTCCGCAGACTTAGTTGAATTGGCCATGACTGATTTTGACATCATTTTTGGTATGGATCGGTTGTTTGCGTGTTCTGATTTAATTAATTGTAGGGCCCATGCAGTGGAATTCCAATTTCTGGGTGAGTCAGTTTTGGAATGGAGGGGTAATTCAGTTATACCATCCGATCGATTTATTTCATATTTGAAGGCTAGGAAAATGATCTTTAAGGGTTTCATGTACCACCTAGTTAGGGTTAAGGATGTATAGTCCGAGACCCCGACCATTCAGTCAGTTCCAGTGGTGTGCGAGTATCCGGAGGTTTTTCCCGATGATTTGCCAGGTGTTCCTCCGGAAAGGGAAATTGATTTTGGAATTGATCTACTACCTGATACGCAGCCTATCTCCATTTCTCCCTACAAGATGGCTCCAGGCGAGCTAAAGGAATTAAAAGAACGGTTGAAGGACTTGTTGGAAAAGAATTTCATTAGACCGAGCCAGTCTCCATGGGGTGCGTCAATTCTATTTGTTCGAAAGAAGGACAGTTCCCTTCGCAAGTGTATTGACTATCGGCAGTTGAACAAAGTTACCGTAAAGAACAGGTACCCCTTACCCAGGATCGATGACTTGTTTGACCAGCTTTAGGGCGTCAAGTGCTTCTCCAAGATTGATCTCAGGTTCGGGTATCACCATCTCAAGGTTCGGGAGAGTGACATTCCAAAGACCGCTTTTAGGAATCGGTATGGTCACTACGAATTTGTTGTTATGTCTTTCGGACTAACCAATGCCCCTACATCTTTTATGGATCTAATGAATAGGGTGTTCAAGGAATATTTGGACATGTTCGTGATTGTGTTCATTGACGAGATCTTGATATACTCATGGAGCGAGGAGGAGCATGCCGCTCACCTGAGGATAGTACTTCAAACCCTCAAGGATGGTCATATATATGCAAAGTTCAGTAAGTGCAAATTTTGGCTAGACTCGGTGGCATTTCTGGGTCATGTGGTATCAAGCGAAGGCATAAGGGTTGATTCCCAAAAAATTGAGGCGGTGAAGAATTGGCCTAGACCGGTGAATACTTTAGAAGTTCAAAGTTTCTTGGGTCTAGCTGGCTACTACCGGAGGTTTGTTGAGGGTTTTTAATCTATTTCTGCACCTTTGACTAAGTTAACTTAGAAAAAGGTGAAGTTCCAATGTTCAGAAGCTTGTGCGAAAAGTTTCCAAGAGTTGAAGACTCGACTCACTTCAGCACCAGTGTTGACTTTGCCCGAGGGTACTAAAGGCTTTGTTGTATATTGTGATTCTTCAAGCGTCGAACTGGGATGTGTGTTGATGCAGTGTGGGAAGGTAATAGCATATGCCTCGAGACAGCTAAAAGTTCGTGAAAAGAATTACCCGACCCATGATCTTGAGTTGGTCGTGGTGGTGTTTGCACTGAAGATATGGAGGCATTACTTGTATGGGGTTCACGTGGACGTGTTCACGGATCACAAAAGCTTGCAGTATGTGTTCACACAAAAAGATCTCAATCTTTGGCAAAGGAGGTGGTTGGAGTTGCTAAAGGACTACGATATGAGTGTCCTTTACCACCAGGGCAAGGCTAATGTGGTTGCGGATGCAATTAGTAGGCTCTCTATGGAGAGTGTGTCCCACATAGATAAGGGAAGGAAGGAATTGGTGAGAGATGTCCACTGACTTGCAAGGTTGGAGGTTAGATTGATCGACTCGACCGATGGCGGTGTTGTTGTGAAGAATGGGTCAGAATCATCCTTGGTGGTCGATGTCAAATCTAAGCAAGATAAGGATCCGACTTTGAGGGAGCTGAAGGAAGCAGTGCAGAGTCAAAAGGTGGCGGTTTTCTCCCAAGGGGGAGATGGTGTTCTACGATATTAGGGCCGGCTATGTGTTTCGAACATTGATAATTTGAGGGTTCAGATATTGCACGAGGCACATGGTACTAGATATTCCATCCATCCGGGATCCACGAAGATGTATCGGGACTTGCGGAAAATATATTGGTGGGATGGTATGAAGAAGGATATCGCAGAGTTCGTAGACAAGTGTCCAAACTGTCAGCAAGTAAAAGTCAAACATCAAAGGACGGGAGGTGTACTTCAGGATATCAGCATCCCCACTTGGAAGTGGGAAGAAATTAGCATGGATTTCATTACAGGCCTACCTCGTACTCGGCAACACTACGATTTCATTTGGGTGGTGGTATACAAGTTAACTAAGGTTGCACACATTTTACCGGTCAAGACCACGGATTCATCGAGTGATTATGCTAAATTGTATATTCGGGAGTTGGTTCGACTTCATGGAGTGCCCTTGTCTATTATTTTAGACCGATTTACTCAATTTACCTCCCAGTTCTGGTGGTATTTTCAGAAGGGACTTGGGACTTAGGTCAAGCTCAGCACAGCATTCCGCCCACAAACGGATGGCCAGGCAGAACGAAAAATCTACACTCTCGAGGACATATAGGGCATGTGTTATGGATTTTAAAGGTAGTTGGGATGATCATTTGCCCTTAATCGAGTTTGCGTTGACGATCCTTTTTCGCATCGAGCGCGTCCGCAAGTGTACGGGTCATGCGAGTAATATAGTGGCTCTTTTTAAGAACCGGATTGTCGAACCCACAGGGACTGGACCCATTCCTCTAACTATCCATTTATAATGTGATCTTATATACCTAAAATGTTGGTTATAGACATTTTCGATGGAGATTTAATTAAGTCTAGTTTCGGTCAACAAAATATTCTGAAATTACTCTAGGAGCAACATAGAGTTAAAACCAGATAATCATGAGGTACTACGATTTGCAATGGGTTAAGCATGGAACTATCAATTGTTATTTCACATAATTAGAATTGCATGTTTATGGTCTTTCAAGCCTTTAAACACGGCAATCTAGCCTCACTGCATCATTGTGAGTGAGGATGCTAATTTCTAGTCACGGGCAATCAATTATGTTGTGGTTTACGGGGAAACGATTAG
>JACEIK010002475.1:175285-190894 GCA_018107945.1 Datura stramonium
CTCTACTTCACCAACTCATGGATTAGTTCCTCAAAAGTCATCAAAACCTACAAAACAAAGACTAATCATGTTGGTTAGCACATATCTTCACATTTATATACAATCACATAAAAATGTATAAAATAACTTAGATAAACAAGACTAATTTAAGTTATAAAGCGTAGATCGGGCATGCTATTTTTGCCCGCGATCATGCGTATAATAACAGCTATCACTCCAGTATCAAAATAGCACCGTTCGAGGCTCTTTATGGATGAAGGTGTAGATCGCCCATCGGATGATTTGAAGTTGGAGAGACAGCCATGATAGGACCTGATTCGGTTCATGAAGCCATGGTAAAGGTTCAGTTGATAAGGTACCGGTTGAAATTTACTCAGAGTCATCAGAAATCATATGCCGATGTGAGGAGGAGAGATTTGGAGTTTGAGGTGGATGACTGGGTATTTATAAAGGTATCTCCCATGAAGGAAGTCATGCGGTTCAGAAAGAAAGGGAAACTCAGTCCCCGCTATGTTGGTCCCTACCGGGTTGTGAGAAGAGTGTGTAAGGTGGCATATGAGTTGGACTTGCCATCAGAGTTATCTTTAGTTCATCCCGTCTTTCATATGTCGCTTTTGAAGAAGTGTTTGGGTGATCCATCCTTACTAGTCCCGGTGGACAGCATTGGTGTAAAGGACAGCCTCAGTTATGAAGAGGTACCAGTGCGAAATATTAGATCTCCAAGTCCGTAAGCTAAGGAACAAGGAAGTAGCCTCAGTTAAGGTTTTATGGAGAAATCAGCATGTTGAGGGAGCTACTTGGGGAGTTGATGCGGATATGATGGCTAAATACCCACATTTATTCTCTACTGCTTCAGTTCCGATTTGAGGTACTGGTCTTACTCTATGATCTTATATAATTTTCATGTTCAGTTCATGTGTGCAAGTTTCTGTTATGTGAATGAATGTATATGTGAAATATGAAATCAGCTCAGCTATGTGGTTCTATTCGAAGGTAATCATTCAGTGAAAATCTCGATTAAAATAATTAGTTCTGGAGTATGATAATTGCATGTTGTTGTTTTTCTACTTGTTTCTGACATTCGAGGACGAATGTTCCCAAGGAGGAAATATTGTAATACCCCGAAGAGCTTAGGAGTAGACCCGGGAGGCTAAAATGCAAAACTATTGATAGTGGGGAAAAGTTGTAGGACGACAGGTACAACGACCCGTGGTAAGTAACCACGAGCCGTCGTTTGTGGTCGCAGGTTCAGGTGTTCAGGTGGCAGTGTAAACAACAGTTGGTAAGATGACCCGTTGCGAGATACAACGGGCCGTCCTTTGCAGTCGTGGCTAAGATCAGGTTGACTGGCAGTGTGAACCACGGGAAGTAGGATGACTCATCGTGGGAAACAACGGGCCATCGCTGGTAGTCGTGGGAAGGAGTTAGGTTTCTCAGGTGACTTCCAACGGGCGTCCCAATGACCCTTTAGTAGGAACCACGAGTCATGGTTTGTAATCGTTGGTGCAGATTAAGTTTTTCCAGTGGGGTTTGACGGAAGAAAGCGATGTCCCGTTGTTTTTAGTGATGGGTCGTCCTAACGGTCCGTTGTTTGATTCCGAGAATGGGTCTTCAGCGGTGCATTAATTGAGAAGACGGGACTGGTCATGTGTGGTTTCCACGACCCGTTGGTACCACCAGTAGGATCCATCCGGTCATTTTTCAGGGCAGGTTCATTAAGGGTATTTTTGACTTTTCTGCGATATAAGGCCCTAAACTACATCATTTTGTGTATTTTTCTGAGTGTGTTAAGATGGGTTAAGTCCTTAATGCATACCCATTCCCATGCAAGAACTTTAGAGAGGTTTAGGGAGATTCAAGGTCTTCTTCTCCAAGTTTCCATCAATTTCTTTGTGGGTATTCAAGAAACATGGAAATCAGTCCATTTTCAGGTATGTAAGGTTTTAGAATGGGTGAATCCTTTCACACCCATGTCCAAATTTTGAATTTAATCTTGAATCCTCCTATTCAATTCCATGGGATTTTACCCAAATGCATGAAAATGTGATTTCTCTTTATGGGTTTGATTTAATTGAGTTTTAATTATTGAATTATGAATGATGGGAAGGTTTTATTTCATTTTCTTCAAAATCATGTTTTAATCTTTTAAATCTAAAATTCCCATTTGATGAAGGCTCATGAAAGTTATGATTTATGATGAATATTCAATAGTTTGAGTTTATTGATGATGGAAAAGCATGATTTCAAGTTACCCATTTTTATGAGCATATTTTTGAAAAAATTGAGTATGTCAAATTATTGGGTCATGCCCACATGTTGAAGAATGATTTACGATTAGTGAACGAATTACATAATTTATCGATTTATGATGTTGGCCGATAAAAAGGGCCTTTCATTCTTGTCTAAGCGTGTTTTAAAGGGGATAAATGATGATAAATGTTATATTGTAGCCAATGAATTTTAATGCATGATGTTATTGATTTACGTATGAGCCAATATGCATGTTTTTGGGAGTCGTGTCTAGCACCGAGCAGCCGTGCTTCAAAGGACTACGCCGGTGTCTCACAACCACGTGCCACCGTAGGTTCTAATGTTATATATTGTATTGATACCATTCCCCTCAAATGTGATATCATGCCTAATGCATGACCCTCGCCTGGCAAGCCGGGGTCGGCTCTGCCCACCTGAGTGAGATAGTTGGGGCATCGTGAATGGCTCTACCATGATGGTGTCGGTTATGACGAGTCCTCCCATTGTTCTGCATGTTTTATGCATTGTTATACTCATGTTATTGGCTCAAGTTATGTTTTGATAAAGTTACATATGATTATGCTAATGAATGATTTATGAACGATTTGAAAGTCTTGAGCCTTATGTTTACTTAAAAAGTTTATGATACAAGCATGATGTCCCTCTCCTATTTTTATTTGTGAGGTTGTTTTACTTTTAAATGTCTGTTTTACTTACCTTGTATACTCAGTACATTTCACGTACTGACCGCATACTTTCTATGTTGTATCGCTTTATGATACAGGGTCCGTATCTCAAGCTCATCCTCACCCTTAGTCCATCCCAGCTTACGCTTTCATCTTATTGGTGAGTCCTCATGTTCCGAGGGTCGTTTGACAGACTTTCAAGTTATTTATGTTTCAGTATTGGTCGAGTTAGCTTCGAATGTTGTCCCATCAACCCATTTTATGTATTGGAGGCTTTCAGACAAGAATGTAGTACCCAATGAAGTTTATGTCCAGTAATTCCTTTATGACTATCATTCCGCTTATTTGAATGAGATTATTTGTATGCATGTGCCATGGGTTGACTTGGGGTCTCTTGGGATCCCTTGTCCCGTGTCTACGATCCGGATGTATGTTCAGATTGTGAAAACTTGGCAAAGCATCAATGAATGGCACCCACAAAGTTGACGCTTTCAATCTTTTAATGTTCTTTCCAATTATTGGCATCTAGAGTTTTCTTGGCTAGCCTTTGAGGAATAGGAGGAAGATGTGTTGGTAAGATTTTCCAATGTCAATCAAACTCCCCTTTGCCTTCTCCTTCTTCTTGGAACTCTCCCCCACTTCATCATTCAACACATGAAACTGTGGCTTCACTTGGCACCATGAGGTGACAACCTATGGGTGTCATAAACAAAAGAAAATGTAAATGAGGAAAATAATGACTAAAAATTAAATACAAGAAATTACTCTAATCCAAAGACGTATTTCCGGCAAAGGTGCCACTTTTAATAATACTCAAATCACACTCCTGTAAGAGTATGACGTGGCATGTTCTCAGTAAAGAACCCAACTAGGTTAGGGTTGATCCCATGGGTAATATGGTCAAGATATAGAATAACACTGGTATTTAAGCTTTTAAGTCTATTATTTCCTGAAGGGGGTTTTGTAAGGAAGTAAACACGTAACAGTATTGACAATTGGATTGTTATCAAGATGATGCAATTAACTAGGGAAGTGTTCCTCATGGGTTCATAACTACTTCGGGTTTTACACTTGTGATCTATCCTAATACTTGGCTTGTAGAACTAATAACATAGGTCCATCCAAACAACTGATTCGTCCCTATTGGATGACTATACTCAATTACCGAATTAGGTTTCTCAAGTGATTTTACTTTAACCATTATCAATTAGTTTCAAATTAACTATCCTGCGACCACAGCTCAAGTCATACAATGAACCGTAAAGTTCAAGGATTTATTGTTATTCTCTTTTCCTAATATCTACCTCTCTAGATTCAAGCAAGTAGAGAATTTAGGCAAGTGCGAATGTTGCGTTTCATTAAGAAACGTTTAAGATTGAAGAGAATACAATACAAGCATTAGTATCGATTTAGAATCACTTTGCGCAAACCCTAGTTTGTTAATTCATCATGGTTCCCACAACCCTAGATGTGAAAGTTTTAGCCTCTCATGATTGTAAGAAAGCAATTAGCATTCATAGACGAAAACATAATTTAGAACTTCCAATGATGATTGAAAAGTAAACTCACTTGATTATTGCAAAATATTAATGAAGAACAATTCAAGAACAATGAAAGAATTAAAGCAAGAAACTCTTGTAAAGTTGTTCTCAATTTCCAAAAGTCGAATACTTGTCAAAATCTAGCTTTGAATGAGTCCCATTTCTTGTCTAGTTTGGTTGGGGCCTTAAAGGAGAAAATCGAGTTTGTTTTGAAGATGTTTAGACCTGATACACTCAATCTAGCTATCCAGCAAGCTAGGTTGCAAGAACAATACATAGAAGCTTCTTTAAAGAAATATATAGTGGTATCCAAGCTTCCTAGTAGGAGTGGGGGTACAAGTAGTTTTGGGATTTCTAGGACTATTTTAGCTCATATTGCTAAGTCTAATCCACTCAGATTGACATGAAAGGTATATGAGTATAGGAAAGCCAATCATCTTTGTTTTAGGTGTGGTAAGAAGTATGGCGTGGTCCATAAATGTAGACTGAGGCAGTTGCAATGCATAACTGGATCAACTAAGGAGTTGTTTGTCAATTAGGAAGAACTTTCTGGCTTTGAAGTTGAGCTTGAAGATGAGTTTGGTCTAGAGATACAAGAAGTAGTGTGCCTTAGTGCCCTTTCAGACAATGGTAATGGGGTGAACACTACCTTGGTCTATGAACTTATGAAGAAGAGGGCCTTGTACATTTTAGTAGACTCGGGAAGCACCCATAATTTTATTAATGAACTAACTGTCAAAAAGATAGGATATCAGGTTGTTTACGCTCAATCCATCAGGATAATTGTGGCTAATGGGAGCTATGTTTATTGCAATTCTAGTTACTCCCAATTTACTTGGAACATATGGGTAAAACTTTTGAGGATCTTAGACTACTTAAGTTGGGTGGTTATGATATAGTGTTAGACAATGACTGCATGAAGAAATATAATCCCACTAAGTTTGATTATGAGAAGCAATGTGTGACTACGGTAGGAAGCGAAACAATGTAGGTTTGCAGGAAATTCTTGAGAAAGGTCATATTACTATGATAAATGGTAGTACTATATTGAAGTTATTTAGGAAAGGTAAAATCATAATGGCTCCTTTGTTCGTCATACAAACTGTAAATGCAACTGACTCTAATATGATGGACAGTTTAATTCAGGAGTTAATAACTGATTATGTAGAGGTGTCTGTTGAACCTAAAGACATTCCCCCTGTAAAGACATTAGACCACACCATTCCACTCAAACTAGGATCTTTACCAATCAGTCTCAGATCATACAAATATAACCACTATCAGAAGGAGGAGTTGGAAAAACAAGTAGCTGAGATACTCACCAATGGAATTATTCAACACAATCAATCTCCATTTTCATCACCTGTCTTACTTGTCAAAAAGAATGATGGAACTTGGAGATTTTATGTTGATTATAGAGGGTTGAATGAGATCACTATCAAGGAAAAATATCATATCCCTATAGTGGGTGATCTATTTGATGAATAATAACGTTCAAACCACACCTCCTTACGAAGTATGAAGCGGACGTTGTCAATAAAGAACCCAACTAGAGGTTGGGGTCGATACCACAAAGAATACGGAAGGATGTAGAAGAACACTGATGCTTAAGCTTTTTAGTTGATTATTTCCTAAGAGAGGGGAATTTGTAAAAGTAATAAATAACAATGTTGAGAAATTGTTTGTTGTTTCCAAATTAATGCAACTAACTAGGGTAAGTGTTACTAACTAGGGTGTTGTTCCCCATGACCATAACCACAAGGCATTTTATATTAGTGATCCATTTCGGTGCTTAGCATGCAACATCGGTGTTAATTTCCGCCTAAATGGTTTGTCTCTATTTGGGATGCTTTATCACCACGCACTATCCACCCACGGGTGTATGCTTACAAAACCCTACCCCTGATATCGGATTAGCTACTCCTGGACAAGGTCGAGCTATTAAATGAGGGCTGATGGCTCAACTTCCTTGCTAATCCTTCCACCACTACCTCCTTGGTCCGGTAAGAATAAGGCAAGTTCTAACGTTTCAACCGTTAAAAATCAATTAAAAACGAAGGAAGAAACAATACATGCATAAACTCCGTTCAAGAATCACTAAGTATTTTACCTATGTGTGTTAATTTTTCATGGTTCCCACAACCCTAGTTGTGGTGGTTTTAGCCTATCATGTTTATAAATAAATTCATAACATTCATAGACAAAAGTATAAATTAATACTTACAATGATGGTAGGAACAAACTCACTTGATTATTGCAAAAATAAAGAAGAACAACTTTACAATCATATCCAGAAGTATGTCTTCAAAACGTGTTAAGACTTGTCTAAAAATTGGCTTCTAATTGTTCTCTAAAAGTTTAGACTCTAATTTCAAACTTAAAACGTCAACTCTCGAAGACATGCTTAATACATGAAAATAAAGGGGTATTTATAGTAGTAGATTTATGTTTTTCTTATTCCTTGATGAATTTGACTTGGGATTTAAATTTTTCCTTTTCCTAGTTGAAGTAGGAAAGCCAATTTTTGCCGTTTTGGGAGCCTTGCGCGTCGCCCCAACCACTGCCGCATTGCCAGTTGTGGCAATGGGTCACCTAACGACTCGTTGTGCCTGGACATGAGTTGTTAGGTCCCTCATGGTATAACTCTCAAAAATTCCAATGCACCTGACGATTCCTACCAGTGCTCTCACAACGAGTCGTGCCAACACCTGACGATTCGTGATGTCTTCCGTTACCTTCACTGGATTTTTCTCAAAATTTCTCTTCTCAGTCTCCACAACTGACTTAACAACTCGTTACCAGATGTAACGAGTCGTGCTTTCAATCCATTGAGTGCACTATTTCTTCTCAATAAGACTCGATCTCTTCCCACGACTCCAGGAACGAGTCGTCCATTGAGATGATGACTTGTTACCTGGCTAGCAGTCCGCACTTTGTTCCATTTACTTCAAGTTCATTTAAAAGCCTCAAATACACCACAATACATTGCTTTTAGACCTAAAAGTAGCTAATCATGTGTGTTAGCCATTTTCACAAATATATAACAAAATCACATGCAAACACACATAATTTGTTCTCAAAACATAGTAAAGTATGGGAAAAATTATGTCTATGAAGTGCGTGAGTACACTCTTCATCAACACCCCACACTTAAACTATTGTTCATCCTCAAACAATCTACTACTTCCCATCTCACATTTAAGCACACAATTCATCCTTCGAATAGGCCTACTTACACTTAGGATCATGATACAAATCAATGAAGCTCAAAAAACTCACTCGCATGAATATAGGATCAACATTAAGATGTGAAGGTTCGAAATCACTTAGCTTTTAAAAACTAACTCATCAAGAGATATTTTGGGCCAACATGAATCATATGTAATTTATCAATCAAGATTTACCAAAGTCTTACCATTGTTCCCCTTACAATTTGGAGAGATGCCCTTTCACAAACAAGATATAAGTCAATATAAACTTGGGCATAAATAAAATAATTTCCGCTCACTCTCCCAAAGAACTCAACATACATGCAAATGATGACCCATAGGCTTGCCCTTCGTGTAATACTCCGCTAATATAGAATTATGAACAAGGATCAATTAAGACTTTAATTTGGTTGTAATTAGGATAAAGGACGGGTAGGAACTATTTGGCCAAGATAGTGACTAACCTCCCTAAGCACTTTAATACTTCACAACACTTTGATTTTTAGCTCATTCTTCAATTTCCAAATTTTCTCCTTATACCTCCTTTATTTTTCTATTTTTCAACTTAGGTGACTAGTGGGAATTTTTTTCTTTTCATCATTGAGCTCATTCATACACATTTTTTTTCTTTTCCTTTCGTTTGTTCCCACCCTTTACGCACCCCTACTCTAGCCACCCTCAACTTAAGCATTTTTCTTATGTTGAGGTTCACAATATCCAAGGAAGGACCAAGGCTAAAACAGGTTCATTGTAATCAAATGGGTACCGTTGAGTGCACTGTTTCTTCTCAATAAAACTCAAATCTCTTCCCACGAATCCAAGAATGAGTCGTCCATTGAGACGACGACTCGTTACCTGCTAGCAGTCCGAAATTTGTTCCATTTTCTTCTAGTTTATTTAAAAGCCTCAAATACACTAAAATTCATCACTTTTAGACCTGAAAGCATCTAATCATGCATGTTAGCCATTTTCACAAATATATAACAAAATCACATGCAAACACACATAATTTATTCTCAAAATATAGTAAAATATGGGTAAAATTATGTCTATGAAGTGCGTGAGTACACCCTTCATCAATGAACTTCATGGTTCAATGATATTCTCCAGGGTGGATCTGGGAACTAGCTACCATCACATCAGAATGAGGCATGAGTATATCTTCAAGACTACTTTTAGGACTCATATGGGTCATTATGAGTTCAAGGTCATGTCCTTTTGGACTTATGAATGCACCTGCTACATTTCAAGCCCTCATGAATCAGCTTTTTCATAACTTACTCCAAAAATTTATATTAGTCTTTTTTATCATATCCTTGTCTTTAGTAAATCATTGGCAAAACATGTGAGGCTCTTAGAAACTGTGTTTGAGGTTTTGCAAAAACATTCATTGTATGCCAAAAAGTCAAAATGCTCGTTTGGGCAACCTAAGGTGGAGTACTTAGGCCATGTAATCACTGCTTAAGGGGTCTCTACTGACCCAAGCAAGGTACAGTCCGTTATTTGTTGGCCCAAACCAACTACTATGAGGGTCCTCGGGGTTCATTGGGTAGATTGACTATTACAAGAAATATGTGTCCAATTATGGAGTTATTGGCAAATCACTAACTAACTTTTGAGGAAGAATGCCTTTAGTTGGAATATTGAGGCTGACAGGGCCTTTGAGGAGCTGAAACAAGTCATGTCCACCACTATGGTTTTGGCAATACCTAAAACAATATGGAGTTTATAATGCAGATTGATGCATGCCAATCTGGGTTATGTTGATACAACAAGGTAGACGAGTGACTTACTATTAGTAAGATACTATCTCCTAGACATAGGGACATATTTATATATGAGAAAGATTATATGGTTGTCACGACCCGAACGGAGGCCCGGATCGCAACACGGGACAATTAACAATATACTTGTAGAGGAATTCTGAACTTAACCATAACATCAGAAAACATAATCTAAAGTTGAGTACATACATATGTCTGAATAGCCTCTAAACCTGACGAGTTAATGGGATAAGACCCCAACTAACTCAACAAGACTGAAACTGAAATACATATAAGAAAATTGAATAGTCTGGTCCTCGAGAGATGAGGACTCACCAACACAAACAATGCAAACACTAACTTTGATAGGCTGACTACGAACAGGGCTGAACCTGAGAGCCGGGTCTTGTATCATGAAACGATACAGCATAGTGTAGGTGATCAGTATGTGGAATGTACCGAGTATGCAGGGTAAGTAAAATTGATCAAATAAGTAAAATCATTTAAAAACAACGCATAATGTAAACATAAACATTAAGAATCTGAGAGTAGGGCTTGCATGCATTCTTTCTGAAATCATGATCTCTTCATAACATGACATAGCATAACTTCATAACATCATAACTAAATCGATTGACTCAAAGCTGAATTCTAACATTTATAAGTAAAGTTGAATATTGAGACAAACCTGCTTTAGGACATGCATAAATATATAAATCTCATGAATAATGAAATATGCATATCCAAAATCACGAGAAATAATGGAAGACTCGTCTTTTACCCGACATACCACGATAGACCTCACGTGGTCCTAACTATCACACTCAAGTGGGTAGAACAATCCAAAGCCTTGCCAGGGAAAGGGACGATACCATGATATCGATATCAGGCTGAAGGCCCATTCGGGAAGGGAAGCTCACAAGGGAGGTCCTGAAGTAACATATAATAGTGTAAACCTATGTTGGCGCGTAGTTTTGAGGAATAGGGTGATCGAACCTTAACCTACTCGGTGCTAGACATTACTCCTAAAACATGCATGTGCTCTACATTATTTTATAATGAAGCTCAACATCGTCCATTGATGAAGCTCAATAATCAATACATCTCAAATACGAAATCATGCATATGAGAAGCTCTAGCTTAAAACATACCACAAGTTGAAAGTATAATTGGGAGTCTTCGCTCCAAAACCATGAGGTAAGCTATGCATAGGAAAACTTTAACTCAAAACATACCACAAGCTGAAAATATAATCGGGATTCTTTGCTCCAAAACAATGTGGTAAGCTTAATTCAGGAAAATCATCATTCATACTTAACATGTGGGCATTGCCCAAAGCTTTATCATACTTAGGAATACTCAATTCTTATCGAAAATATAATCGTGAACATGGGTAGCTTCAAAATATACTTTTTAATCATAATATCTCATCATCATCATATACTCATCACAAATCTTATCTTTCATGAACATTTCATTTATGGGCTTTTAATTCATAAAACTAGATTCATGATTTTTAAATGAAAACATTATAAAAATTGTCCATGCTTTATAATTCAATAGTAGAATCATAATCAAATCATACCCATGTATAGAAATAGAAGATTCATGCATTTGAATTAAAACCCCATAGATTAGACATAGAACTTCATACTTTAGAGAGAGATTGGACATGGGTGTGAAAGAAATCATCCATTCATAACCCTACATACCTGTTGGTAGCTGATTCTAACACTTCTTTATATGCCCAATAGGAAATTAAAGGGAAATTTATGAATGCTAAGCTTGATCACCTTCTCAAGTCTTCTATTTTGCATGCATGAATGAATGAGGCCTAAAATAAACTTAACCACTTTATAAGTCACTATTCATAACTCAAAACATCATAGTTTAGGCCTTAGGATCTTAGAAATTACGGAAAATCCCTTACTAAATTAGCAGAAAATAAGTGCCAGGTGGTCCCAATGGGGGGACCTAACGATTTGTAACCAAGGACCATAACTCGTGGAGTCGGTCGTGAAGTACATTGCTTCATTTGATCTTCTGGGCTCGTCACAGGCAACCTAACAACTCATTACTTGTGACCACGACTCATGGTCACCATCCGTCATATACATGCCTTGCCTCAACAAAATCTTTTCCATGTTTGATCACGACTCACCCCCCGAATCATGGGGACTGACCACGACTTGTGGGGTCCTTCTGTCAAGTGCACTACCTCCATTCTTCTCTTTTCTTTCCTTACCCACCCTACAACTGACCTAAAAACTCGTGGGGCCTAACCACGAGTCGTGGTCATGCCTGTGGGGTCTCATCTTCTCAAATTAAATTTCATTCCCTGGCCTTCCCCACGAGTCACATCACGACTCGTGGGTTGATCTCAAGAGTCTCCCCATGAATAGTTCTGTGTCTGGTTCCAGTTTTTAAAACTTTTCTCTGTTTTAACTCTCGGGTCTGATCTTTGGGTTACGGGGTATAACAACATATCCCCCTTGGGAACGTTCATCCTTGAATGTTGGAAAATACACAGAAAGCATAGAGATCCAATTATCATATTCAAATATTGATCATTTAAACTGAAAACTGATGGAATGACTACCTCCAATTCAAACTAAACAGCTGAACTGAATTCACGAATCATATATATATTCACATACATAAAAGAAACTTGCACACATGAACTGAACATGAAAACTAAATAGGATTTTAGGTCAAAATTGATACCTCAAGCTGAAACTGAGCCGGTAGAGAATAAATGTGGGTATCTAGCCATCATATCCGCTTCGGCCTCCCACATAGCTCCTTCAACATGTTGATTCCTCCATAACAATTTAACTAAAGCTACTTCCTTGTTCTTTATCCTTCGAACCTGACGATCCAATATTTCCATCGGAACCTCCTCATAGCTAAGGCTGTATCTTACACCAACACTGTCCACCTGGACAACTAGAGTTGGATCACCCAAACACTTCCTGAAAAGCGATACATGAAACACAGGATGCACGGAATATAACTCCGAGGGTAACTCCAATTCATATTCCACCTTGCCAACTCTTCTCACAATACGGTAGGGGCCAACATAGTGGGGACTAAGTTTCCCTTTCTTTCCAAACTGCATCACTCCCTTCATGGGAGAAACACTCAGAAATACCTAGTCATCGACATCAAATTCTAATTCTCTTCTTCTCACATACTCATAAAACTTTTGGCGACTCTGGGAAGTTTTCAACCTGTCTCTTATCAACTGAACCTTCTCTATTGCTTCATGAACCAAATCCGGCCCTATCATTGCTCTCACCAACCTCAAATCATCCGATGGATGACCTACATCTTCGCCCGTAGAGAGCCTCAAACGGCGCCATCTGAATACTAGAGTGATAGTTGTTATTGTAGGAAAACTCGATTAGGGGCAAGTGATCGTCCCAACCACCCCTTGAAGTTAATCACGCATGCCCTCAATATGTCCTCGAGAGTCTGGATTGTCCACTCCGCTTGACCATCCATTTGGGGGTGAAATGTTTTATTGATCTTAACCCGCGTACCAAGCCCTTTTTGAAATGACCTCCAAACTGAGAGGTAAATTGAGTACCTCGATATGAAATGATGGATAAGGGTACTCCGTGCAATCGTACCAACTCCTGTATATATATAGTTTGGCATAATCCTCCATCGAATCTGCGGTCTTAACCGGTAGAAAATGAGCAGCCTTGGTCAACCTGTCTACCACAACCCAAATGGAATTATATTGTCGACGAATATAAGGTAATCCTATTACGAAATCCATGTTAATATATTCTCACTTCCAAGTGGGAATGCTGATATCCTAAAGTACGCCTCCCGGCCTTTGATGCTCAACCTTTACTTGTTGAAGGTTGGGACACTTGGCTACGATTCCGCAATATCCTTCTTCATGCCATTCCACCAATTGATTTCTCATAAGTCACGGTACATCTTGGTGGCATCTGGATGGATAGAATACCTGGATCCATGAGCGTCATGCAACATTCAGCTCCTCAAATTGTCCATGTTCGGAACACATAAGCGACCCTAGTACTGAAGCACCATCTCCCCCTTGGGAAAATACCTCCACCTTCTGACTTTGAACGGCTTCCTTCAACCTTACGAAAATTGGGTCCTCATCTTATCTAGCTTTCACATCAGTTACCAAGGATGATTCTGATACGTTCTGCACAACAACACCGCCATTGGTCGAGTCGACCAACCTAACTCCAACCTTGCAAGTCGATGCACATCTTTCACTATCTCCCTCTTCCCCTCATTCACATGGGACACACTCTCCATAGAGAGTCTACTAAGTGCGTCCGCTACCATATTTTCCTTACCCGGAAGGTAAAGGACACTCATATCGTAGTCCTTGAGTAGCTCCAAGCACCTCCTTTGCAGAAGATTGAGATCTTTCTGTGTGAACACATATTGCAAACTCTTATGGTCCGTAAATACATCCACGTGGACCCCATACAAATAATGTCGCCATATCTTCAAGGTGAATACCACTACGCCAATTCAATATCATGGGTCGGGTAATTCTTCTCATGGACTTCAATTGTCTAGAGGCATATGCTATCACTTTCTCATGCTGCATCAACACACACCCATGTTTGATTTTTGAAGCATCACAATACACCGCGAATCCATCGGTACCCTCGGGTAGGGTCAACACTGGTGCAGAAGTAAGTCGAGTCTTCAACTCTTTGAAGCTCTTTTCACAAGCCTCCGACCATTGGAACTTCACCTTTTTCTGGGTCAGTTTGGTCAAAGGTGCTACAATAGATGAGAAACCCTCAGCAAATATTCAATAGTAGTCAGTTAAACCCAAGAAACTCCGAATACCTAAAGGATTCACCAATCTAGGCCAATTCTTCACTGCCTCTATTTTTTGAGAATCTACCTTTATGCCCTCACTTGATACCACATGGACCAAAAATGCTATGGAGTTCAACCAAAAATAACACTTGCTGAATTTGGCATATAATTGACGATCCTTGAGAGTCTGAAGCACTACTCTCAAATGAGAAGCATGCTCATCCGCGCTCAGAGAGTATATAAGGATGTCATTAATGAACACAATCACGAACATATCCAAGTATGGATTGAACAGCCTATTCATCAAGTCCATAAAATCTATAGGAGTATTCGTTAGTCCAAAAGACATAACTACAAACTCATAATGATCATACTGCATCATGAAGGCTGTCTTCGGGATATCACTCTCCCGAACTCTGAGCTGATGGTATCCAGATCTGAGATTTATCTTTGGGAAACACTTGGCACCCTGAAGCTGGTCAAATAAATCATCAATCCTGGGTAGAGGATACCTATTCTTGACAATGACTTTGTTCAATTGCCGATAATCAATACACATGCAAAGAGAACCATCCTTTTTCAAACAAATAAGACTGATACACCCCATGGAGACTTGCTCGGTCTAATGAAACCCTTATCTAACAGGTCCTTCAACTGATCCTTCAACTCCTTTAGCTTGTCTAGAGCCATCCTGTAAGGAGGGATAGATATAAGCTGCGTGTCAGGAAGAAGGTCAATACCAAAATCGATCTCCCGCTCGGGAGGGATTCCTGGTAAATCATATGGAAAGACCTCTGGATACTCACATACTACTGAAACAAATTGGATAGTCAGGGTCTCGTACTCAACATCCTTAACCCTAACTAGATGGTACATACAACCCTTAGAAATAATATTCCTAGCCTTAAGGTAGGAAATGAAACGGCCTACAGGCACAGCTAAACTACCCTTCCATGCTAAGACTGGCTCCCCTAGAAATTTGAACTCTACTTCCTGGGTTCTACAATTAACTAAAGCATAGCATGCAAATAACCAATCAATGCCAAGAATAACATCAAATTAGGTCATAGCTAACTCTATCAAATCTGCTGAGGTGACCTTCTGAAGAATTGAGACTGGGCAACCTCTATACACCAGTCTAGCTATCTATGCAGTGATAGCTATAAACCCATCCACTTCAAAGACTCCTTCCGCTTTCCTTGTTCCTCCTCTAGAAGAGTCCGCATTCCACTCAGAATTTCCCTGTGAAATACGATTTAACAAAGTATACAGCTCCTCATAAGTCTTTTCTAATGCTTGTCCCCCAGCTGCTGAGTCTAGCAAAATTTTTGTGTGG
>JACEIK010002476.1:4174-14562 GCA_018107945.1 Datura stramonium
TTGGTCCAGTCCCTGTGGGATCGATACTTGGCTTACTTTAGCCATTTTACTACTTGTTCGACCACGTGCACTTGCGTGTAGGTGCGAAACAGACCGAACATTTGTGCACAAATTTGAGGATTGGTCGAGGACGAACAATGGTTAAAGTGTGGGGTGGTGATATTGGGCATATTCTTATGCCCATTTGCCATATTTTTACCCATATTTTTCCTTGTTTTGAGTTTATAATCCTTATGAAATGCATGAATTCATTTTTTTGTGTGTCTATTGAGCTAACAAATGTTTTTACATGTTTAGAGTAGGAAACCAAAGAAAAAGGACCCAAAAATGACCAAAGGTGTGAAGAAACAAGAGTTCGCGAAAGTTGGCCTAGTGATATGGCTGGCGAGGCGCGCCAATTCCTAAACTTCATAAAACACTACACAAAAGTTGGTGCTATTGGTGTCGTGCCAGGTCCCAAACTTCAGAGGAGAATTTGATCAACACCTTAGTGAAATGAGAGGCGTGGCACGCCAGAAGCATCTCAGACTTAGGAAATTTTCCAACATTCTAGTGCTTTGGAAGGAGTGGTGCACCAGAAGGGTTAAAACGCATACAAATTTGACTAACACTCTGGTTCTTTGAGTGGCGCGGGGTGCCCAGAGGATCCAGAGGCTTATAAATTTAACCAACTCCTTGGTGCATTGGCTGGTGTGGGGCGCCTGGAGCCAAACTTCAGAAGAAATCAAAGCCCAACCTGGGGCTATGGAGGGCGCAGCGTGCCAGGGTGTTCCTTGATGGATTTCGCTGATTTTAAAGCCAATTACTTGAGGGCAAAAGCATCATTTGAGGGCTCACTTATAAATATAACATCTAGGTCGTTTGTTAGCAACCATATATAATTTTGTTTGATCGTAGTAAGGTTATAATTTAATTTTGGAGGAGAGACAAGTTCATAACTTAGGTTTCTTATTTTCTCTAACATTTTTATGCTTCGAATGATGATGTCTTTATTTTTCCACTTGAACATGATTGGCTACACGCCCATTCTAGGGTTTTTGCCATAGCTATGGTTGAAGTTTGACAGATTGATTATTGGTACTTTTGATTCTTCATTAAAGGTTGTTTATATTTACTTATTTTACTTGCTTATTCGCTAGACTAATCACCTTGTGAATAAATCTGTTAGGTTTTGGTTGAATCGGGAGATGAAACTGAAAGGGTTAAAAGCAAATATAAAATAAAAATTGAAAGAACCTTTTGCCCATTTGTTGAAGGTTAGAAGTTGTTGATGAGGATAGGGATATACCCTTCAACCTTGTTTAGTTTATATACAAGTAACTGTAACCGTCGTTTCATGTTTCTCCTGTGACCATAGGGATATAGGCATTAGAGTTCATGAGATAGTTCTTGAATGCTCGGGAGAGTGGAATGAAATGGGATAGTAACTTGAAACTAACAACCCTAGGAAGAATTTATCTAGCATAATCAAGTCTTGAAAATTCAACATGAAGCAAAAGTGTCATTTCCTTAGATTTTCATCATCATTTGAAGTAAAAATAAGTTTGCAACAACTTTAGTTTATTAGTTCAATTTCATTTCAAGTTTAGTAGTTGAATTCTCCAAACCATTCCCCATTTATATATGTTTTTGTTAGAGTAGCAAAATAAAAAGTTAACCTTGAGCGATTAATCTGACAAGTGTCTGAGGGATCGATAATCAAGACTTTCATTGTCCTATATTACTTGATGACCACGTGTGCTTGCATGCTTTTGGGTGATATCAGTCCCTAATGTTGTGTCTAGTAGAGTCTTGCTTATGTATATATTGTGGATCATACTTATAATCAGGAGGCTACAAGACATTTAGTATTTGTTTCACTTTATTCATTATTCGTTCGTAATATGGAACTGCTGTCCTAAGTTTATATGATATATAAATCGTGTTCATGGTTCAGAATATACCTATGACATGGCAGGAGACTGCACAATTGATCGGCACAGCTGTAGTGGAGTGTACTAGTCGCTCTCTAGATGATCAAAGAGATAGGTTAGAGGCTTAGAGTGAGTCACCTTCCCCAGGTATTACAGTACCTCCAGCTCTAGAAAGAGCTGCAATAGATAGACCTCCATCTTTATCAGCCCTAAAGATACCTGAGAGTGATAGGGTTCATGATCCTCTAGCACCTGCCACACCTCTAGTGGTTCTAATGGGATGGGGTTTTGAGGGAATTGTTCAGTTGATTGCTCGTATAGATGTTGTCCAGGAATGGCGGTACGGTCAGATGACATAGGCAACATACCATAGGCTTGCCTCACATGTATGGTCAGATTACTTAATCACTCAAAAAGAATAAGATCATAAGGACTTTTCTTGGTTGTAATGTCGGCTAAGGGATGGGTAGGAATGATTTTGTCAATAGAAATTACCAATCCTAAGCACTTAAGACATTTTTACTTCATCTTTCTTGTTCGCCACGTTGTCCTTACTGCTTACCTCTCCTTTCACTAATCCCCTTTTCTTTTCTCGTGCCCTTTTCCGCCCTACTTTGCTTTCTAGTTTCTGCTTATAAGATCAACCACAATAATCAACTATAAGAATCTTCTATTTATGTCCTAGAAGCAAGTAAACATCTTATTTTTTGGGCACCCCTCTTTCTTATTTTCTCATTTTGCCAATCACATTTTTTTGTCCTTTCCCTTAACATTGTTACACCAGTGGAACCTTTATTATTAAATCTCAAAGTGCATTAAAATGTCTTCGGATAAAATTTTTTGGAGGTAACACAACAAAGGGATTCTTTTGTGGCTAAGAAGAAAAATAAGGCTTATAGCTCAATGGGATTGACTAGGGATAATATTAAAAGAGGAACAAAAACAATGGACAAACATGGGTCTATCAAAAAAATGCATTAATCATATCTTACCTCTTTAACAACTAGCTATCGGGCACACATGTTAGGCAAGTTCTAGATGTTACTCTTTTTTAAAAACACAATAATTTCAAGCTCACACCTCATCGCATCATGATCTGAGTCAGTTTTTTATGGCCACATATCCACACAATCATATTGGATGAATTTCCATTATTAAGCCCAATTTTCCATCTTGAGTCAAGTTAAATAACCTATGTGTTTCTCATGGAATGTTTTTTACTTCCCATGCATTCAAGATGACCACTTCGTGCTTCTAGCTTAACTTCTAAGTGGAATGTCAAGAGTACACTAGTGGTAAATTCTGACTCCAACCTAAAAATAGAGAAATGTGACTAATTTTCTCTTAAGACGGTCATCATCCATCCATCATCGGGACCAGTCACTAAACCTATGACTACTCTACAAAAATTTGACTCTCAATTAAACTAAACAACACCTAAAGACAAACAAGCACATAACATAGCATCATTCAGTTTCCACAACCATGCAGTTACTAGCTATTACAAACCAAGCTATCTAACACAAAAGTTTTGATAATCATTACTACAGCCCACTCTAAAAATTTAGCAAAGATAGAATAAAATAAAATCTATTTCCTCTACCCTACACTTAAACAGTGCACTATCCCCAGTGCAAAAATATGTCATAGCAAGTAGGGAGAGAAAAGAAACCTCCTAGGACTTTAAGCAGTCATCATCATCAAGATTAAACTCCTGATCTCGTCATCATTATCTTCTGCATCATCAACTATCATTTCTCTAGTGGTGGCATCATCCTCATCATCATCATCGACTGCATCAGTGAGCACTATAGGCTTATCATAAACTAGTGGCTCCTCCAAAGTTGGCCCCACCTTGCACATCATCATAGCACTTTCTGTGAGTGGGTACCAATCCTGTAGTGTAGACATCTCCTCACCAGTCGCAGTTCAATCCCCCAATCTTCAACTGTAGCTCAAACATCCAAAACATACGACCTCTACTAATGTCATCTCGAGCATGGCGCTCTGTTGGAGAAATAGCTGGGTCGGATATGGTGCTTGGCTCCTTGACCTTTGTAACATCAATCATCTTTCCTGCCAAGTGCCCTACTAAAGGGTAGGTTGAGGTCAGCCTCCTCTTCCACAATCCCATGTTCCCTCAAGAACTGAGTCAACGGGCTGCCATAACAATACTTCCAGTGGCAATTTTCCCTGGACCGGCGCATATTGTCCTTAAGCACTAATCCAAAGTTAATTGGTAGCCCTTCATCAGCATGTACAACAATACTACCCTCTCTCGAGTGATCTCAGTGGTATGTTTCCTCGGGAGGAGTACAGCACAGACTAACTTAACCCAAAATCTGGCCTCCTTAGTCAAGTAGGAGAAGGAGAATGTAGAATGAACACTAGTCTCACTTCTTGCCCACCAGGCAGTAGAATGCTATCCACACAATGTGCGCTGAATGTCTTAGTATGGTGGCTTCTCAAGAATCAAGAAACAAGAAACACATATCTAGATCCACCACTAGCGTGCCAACGAAGGCATTGAAAGACCTGGCAGTGAAAAAGGACGACTTGCCCCCGCACCTTGATCTTTGTGCTCTTTCTATAAGAGGTGTTCCAATTGTCATAAAATTTCCACACTAAGGTAAGGTTCCACTCCTCTAGCTCAGCAAGCACATACCCCAGCCTCAATTCACGAACAGTGTCATGAATAGTGGGGAACTCAAGTGTCGAACGACCTTCATCAATCCAATTATATATGGGGCATACTTAGCTTCTTTTTTACCATTAAACCATTTGAGTCTATGCTCCTCCACGGTCTTAGCTCCAAAACTCCTAGTAGGGGGTGCCCTTGGGACTGAAGAACACAGTGCAACTCCTTTCCTAAGCTTTTTGAATCCCTTGCTTGAGGTTGCCACATCCTTTCCTTTGTTTGCTCATAAATCCATAGCACCTACCAACCAAAAATCAATTCTAGAACAAACTTAGTTCATTAACATCAAGGCTAGCTAATTAGGTGTAGGAGACGCAAAACGATCCCACACTTAATTCGCTAGCATAATTATGAGAATTTGTCAAATAGGGTACTCAGACTTTCCCAATTATCATGTAAAATCTCATCAACCCAATTTATTTATAAACTTTATACCACAACTAACATTCATGATTTTATTACACTCCTCTTATTATTTTTCTAGTTTCTTTTCACAAGATTGCTTCAAATTAGCTACTCACTTCACTTACCCAATTCTTAATTCTCAATTCACAATAGAGCAAGTGTGGAAATAGTTACAATATACATTCAACCAACAATTTACATGATTTTCACTAATTTTCCATAGTGAATTGGTATGAAATTTCAACAATCCAATATTTTCAAAATTAAAGCATCATACTATTCAAGCAACTTTTTCCTCCACAAGAGTACTCCAAATTCAAGAATTTCATAAAAACCTCTACCACCCATTCACCACCTCTCTACACAGTCACAACTTAAAACCACAAATATTCAACCAACCCAATCAAGGATACAACAATATTATGGAACAACATATGATTTTTAAGCCATAGAAAACCCACATTATGAAGTTCAAGATTCTTGCCGACAATGGTGATTTTGGATTTTTGATTTGGGTAAGAGAGGGTAATGGGAGCATTCTTACAAAAATAAATACAAAAGGAAGGAAGAAACTTACTTACTTGAGTTGAAGAATCTTTCTTTCACCATTCTTCGGAGAAGACAACAATTGGAGGAGGGGAGAAAGTCACGGCCAAGAAAGAGAGAGAGAGAGAGAGAGAGAGCTTTTTTCTTTATTTTACCATTTTTTGAGAGAGAAGGTGAATGGGGAATAAAAATAAAGGGTATGAATGAGGGGTTTATATTAATTTTGAGTTCTTGGGTCATATTTGACCAATCGACCCAAAAAATTTTGCCTGATTCACCCCTGGCGCAGTGTCTCCTAGATATAATTTTATCATTTGCCCATTCACTGTGAACCTTTTTCCATATTTATTCTCAAGTTCCACCACACCGTATGGGGACACATTCACCACTTTATATGGTCCCATCCACCTAGATTTCAATTTTCTGGGATGCAAATGAGCCTTGAGTTGAACAGGAGGAATAGATCACCAGTGTTGAACTCCCTGTTTACAATCTTCTTATCATGATAGATCTTCATTCTTTCTTTATAAATTTCCACACTCTCATAAGATCGAAGTCAGAATTCATCTAACTTATTGAGATGGTCAAGTCTCAACTTGGCTGCTTCATTCCAATTTAAGTTCATCTTTTTCAGAGCCCATGATGTCTTATTCTCTAACTCAATCGGCATATGACATGACTTGCCATAGACCAGTTGATATGGAGATGAACCAATGGAGGACTTATAAGTTGTTTGATAGGCCCACAACACATCATCGAGCTTCCTAGACCAATATGTCTGATTGGTATTCACTGTTTTAGCCAGAATGATCTTTATCTCCCTGTTTGAAACTTCCTCTTGCCCACTTACTAAGGATGGTAAGATGTTGCCACCTTATGCTTGACACCATATGTCTCCAGCAGGGTTCGAAAGAGGCGGTTACAAAAGTGTGATCCATCATCACTATTAATTGCTCTGAGAGTACCAAACATAGCGAAAATGTGCTTCCATAGAAATGTTGTGACACTTTTGCCTTCATTGTTAAGCAGTGCAATAGCCTCAACCCATTTGGAGATGTAATACACTGCCACAAAGATGTATTTCATCCCATATGATCTAACAAATGGGTCCGTGAAGTCAATACCCCATACATTGAATAATTCAACTTTCAGGATAGGGGTCAATGGTAGCTCGTGCTTGTGAGTAATGCTACCCTGTATTTGGTATTGATCACATGCCTTGTCATAATCATAGGTATCTTGGTGAATAGAGGGCCAGTAATACCTACATTGCAACATTTTGTGTGCAGTTTGAATACCACTATGATGACCCCCAACTGGGATGAGTGACAAGCCTCCAGAATGCTCAACATTTCTACCTCTAGGACACACCTCCAAATTATCCTATCTGTACAAATGTGAAATAACTATGGTTCATCCTAATAGTATCTTTGAGCATCGAATAAGAACTTCTTCCTCTACTGGGGAGTCATATCTTTTGGGATCATGTCATTGACTAAATAATTTGCAAAGTCAGCGAACTAGGGAATCAGGTCCTGAGATGTAGCTAATACCTATTCTTCTTGGAAGGCATCATCAATATGAATCTCCTCTCTTTCTCTAGCCTCAGATTCCAGTTAAGACAGGTGATCAGCTACTTGATTTTTAGTTTCATTATGGTCTTTCACCTCAAACTCGAATTCTTGGAGCAATAACACCCATCTAATCAAACTAAGTTTAGCATACTTTTTAGACATCAGGTACCTCAAAGAAGCATGGTCTGTATGGACAATCACCTTAGTTCCAAGCAAGTATGCACAAAACTTCTCAAATGCAAAGACCACCGCTAGCAGCTCCTGTTCAGTGATAGTGAAGTTCTTTTGGGCCGTGTTAAGTGTTTTACTAGCATAATAGATAGGATGAAAAATCTTCTCTCTCTATTATCATAAGACAGCATCGAGAGCAACCCTACTAGCGTCACACATTACCTCAAACAAAAGAAACCAATCTGGAGCTATAATAATAGGAGCAGTAGTGAGTTTCTCCTTCAGCCAGTTAAAGGCCTTCATACATTCCTCATCAAATATGAACTTCACCTCCTTCTCAAGCAATTCTTTCAATAGTTGTGCAATCTTTGAAAAGTCCTTGATGAACCTCCTATAGAATCCTTCATGCCCTAAAAAGATTCTAACCCCTTTTACGGAAATAGGTGGTGGCAATCCTACTATTACCTCAATCTTCGCCTTGTCCACCTCAATCCCTTTTCCAGAGATTTTGTGAGCCAACATTATTCCTTCCTTGACCATGAAATGGCATTTTTTCCAATTTAGTACCAGATTACTTTCTTCGCATCTGTTCAACACTTTTCCCAAATGATTGAGGCAAGATTCAAATGAGTCAGCCAAAACTAACAAGTCGTCCATGAATACTTTGATGGTATCCTCCACTATATATGAGAATATCGACATAATATAGTGAAGGAATGTGGCTGGTGCATTGCACAATCAAAAAGGCATTCTCCTGAAAGCAAATGTTCCATAAGGGAAAGTGAAGGTGGTCTTCTCTTAGTCTTTCAGGGCTATTGTGATCTGATTGTACCCTGAATAGCCATCAAGAAAACAATACCAGCCTCTACTTGCCAACCTGTCAAGCATCTGATCCATGAATGGCATCGGAAAGTGGTGTTTCTGGGTCTAGTGGTTAAGCTTTCTATAATCCATGCACACATGTCATCCTGTGACTGGTCTTGTCGGTATCAGCTCGTTCTTATCATTGGGTAACACTGTGATCCCACCTTTCTTTGCACACTGTACCGGACTTATCCACTTACTATCTGCAATAGGGTAAACTACACCAGCATCTAGCCACTTGATAATCTCTTTTTTCACTACTTCTTGCATTGGTGGGTTCAGGCGTCGCTAATGCTCTATACTTGGTGTGCAATTTCGCTCGAGCTGGATTTTGTGAGTATATATGCCTGGAGGGATCCCAATGATGTCAGTTGTGGTCTAGCCAATTGCCTTTTTATGCCTTTTTATGCCTTTTTAATACTGTGACCAAAGCTTCTACTTTCTAGTCTATCAAGTCATCTGCAATAATCACAGGCAAAGTGTTTTCTTCACCCAAGAAGGCGTATTTGAGGTGGAGAGGTAATGTCTTCAGTTCCAGAACTGGTGGTACCTCTACTGATGGCTTTACTGGTGGAGTTACACGGTTCTTCAACTCAAGGTCTAACTTCTTTGGTATGGAGTTATATGACCCCATTCCCTCTCGGGCATTTACCAGTTTCGTGTATACCAGTACTCCATCTCCCTCATAGTTCATCAAGACAACTGCTAGTGTGTCAACTCATCTTATGTAGATGGTTTTCAGACATAAATTCAGACATTCAGTTTTTCTTTCAGATGCATAGACTTTTATTATTCAATTTTCTTAAACGCTTTTATTATTTAAGATTCTTCTATGATTACTCAGATTACCAGTGTTGTGATAAACCATGGGTTGGCTTGGGGTTACTTTTCACTCCAAGTACCGTGTCTCATCCAGGGTATAGACTCGAGTCATGAAAAACTTGGTATTAGAGCACTAGGTTTAGAGTATCCTAGGATGTCTGAAAGTCGCGTCAAGTAGAGTCCTTTTCATGGATGTGAAGCGCGCCACACTTATGACGGGGAGGCTACGAAATGTTATTAAGAAAACTCCCTTTTGTTCATACTCTTTATATCGTGCGTTGAAGTTCAATTCCAGAAATGTTCTCCTAACTCATGCTCTATTTCATTTCAGTGAAATCATTCCTCCAAAATGCAAAAGTAGAAGAAGGGTCAGCAACGCTAACGGACCTTCTCCACCAGCTCCAGCAGCCCCTCAAGATGACCAGGTATCCTTAGCGGGAGTTCAGAGTGGCAATCTAGCTACTGGCACAGACAGTTACAAACCAAGTGAACCAGCAGGTGGTTTTGGTTAACTCAAATGGGTCCGCAACAGCTGCCCGAGTTTGGGACTTCACCGGAATGAACCCTCCAGCCTTTCATGGATCTAAGGTGGGAGAGGACTCACAGGAGTTCGTGGATGAGATACGGAAGATCACCCACATTATGGGTGTTAGCTCCACTGAGAGTGTTGACCTGGCTGCCTACCAGTTGAAAGGGGTAGCCCAAATCTGGTATGAATAGTGGAAAGAAGGGAGACCAGTGGGAGCAGAACCGGTAGAGTGGGAGGAGTTCACAATAGCCTTCCTACACAGATTCTTCACCCAGGAGCTAAGGGAAGCTACGGTGGTAGAATTCATGAATTTGAAATAGGGAAATAGGATGATGGAAGAGTATGCACTGGAGTTCACACGACTGTCAAAATATGCTCCGGGGATGGTAGCTGAGCCAAGGGCTCACATGCTTAAGTTCGTTAACAGAGTATCAAACTTGGTCCTTAAGGAGTGCAGGACTGCGATGCTCATCAAAGACACTGACCTCTCCAACCTCATCGTTCATGTCTAGCAGATTGAGGCAGAAAAGCTAAAATACATGGAGCAGAAGAATAAGCGGGCTAGGACTGGCCAATCAAATTATGGCCACCAGAGTTTTGGCGGTACTAGCCTCCCACAATAGCAGCAGCAGGGTGCTCCAACACCCACTTCAGCCAGCGCCCCTACTTTTGGTTCCGTAAGGATCGGAAGGATAGAGCATCTGGCTCAGAATCCTAGAGTCATAGCGCCAGCAACTGCTACCCAGCTTTCCCTATGTGTGGCAAGAACTGATCTGGGGCATATTTATATGCCCAAGTGATACTCAAATGCATCAGTTTTGCCTTGTTTATCCAACAATGTTAGTACATTCTCATGTAAATTGTAG
>JACEIK010002476.1:94798-113578 GCA_018107945.1 Datura stramonium
CAGATGTTCATTCTGTTGTTATGTTAAGTTAGTCTTCCACTGAGTTTATATTTATGTTTCCTTTATGTTTATTGAATAAGTTAGTGAATGCTTATGCCATATGTTGAATTGGGGTCTCTCGGGGTTCCTTGTCCTATGTCTACGATCCGGGTCTCCTCTCGGGTCGTGACATGTTATACCCCAAGAATTCAAAGATCGGACCCAGAAGTTGAAACGGAGAAAAATTGGAAAATGGCCCTACAGTTGCAGAACGAGTCATTGGATGACTCGTTAGGAGACCCCACGAGTTGTGTGTGACCTGTGGGGAGGCCTGGGGGAAATGACGAATCGAGGTCCCCACGAGGGAGAGAACGACTCGTGGTCAGCCACCACGAGTCATCATGTCACTTGTGGGGTGATGTTGGAATTAAATTGGAAGAAATAACCAGTGTACCTAACGGATGGGACCCCACGAATCGTGGCCAGTCCCAACGACTTGTGAGGTGAGCCTTGATAAAAAAATAGTTTTTCATGAATGTTAAGGCAGTGTACATGATGGAAGGTGACCATGAGTTGTGGTCTCGAGGAACGAGTCATTATGTCCCCCATCACGAGCCCCATCAGATCAGTTAACTAGTGCACTTGACGGGCGACTCGACGAGTCGTTGCCCGTCCTGAAGAATCGTCAGGTCATCCGTTAGGGTCACTTGGCAGTTATTTTCTGTGAAATAGTAAGGGCCTTCTCATAATTTTCTAAGTTCCTAAAACCTATACTACGTTGTTTAAGGCTCGTTTTAATGGGTTTTAAGTAGGGGAAAACCTATTCTAAGCCATTATTCCAAAGCATGCAAGTTTGAAGGTTTGAAGAGGAGATTCAAGGCAAAATCTCAAGGTTTCAATTGGAATCTCATCTTGGGCTATTAGAGGGTGTTAGAATTCACCATTCCCAGGTATGTAAGGCTATGAGTGGGTGTCTTCTTTGAAACCTGTCACGCCCCACCTTGGTAGGCATTACTGGCACCTGGTGCCCTACTAGGATCTGAACTGACCGAGCTGACTGAGCCTAAGAACTTTTAGTGCAGGGCTGACACTAACTCTTAAATCAAGGAAACAACAGGCTATATATCGGTTGTAAACACAACCTCCGGCCGAATGGCGTTATAACAACCTGTGAAAGAAAACAACTAACCAGAACAAACAGTAACAGGGAATCCTATGCGGGCCGACAAGACCACCATGATGTCTGGTTATGATTGTAAAGTAAATCCAGAGCTACACAAAACTATGGACAACAAGGCCGCTAATCTATCAGCTGAACAAGGCCCCACACGGCCAACACGTAACTGAAGCACATATAGGCCCCACACGGCCAATAATAGCTAACCACAGGGAAATAGATACAGTCGACAAGCCTCTAGGAATAATACGATGGCTAGCCCCGACCTACCCATAAACTGTATAGTCAAAAGGGGTAAACCTTCTGTCTACAGGCTCTAGAAGAAAGGAGCTAACTGTTCTGACGATGCTGGCTGAAAGCTACGAGGGACCTGCTCCTCATCTATCTGTAACTGCAGGCATGTAATGCAGCACCCCAGAAAGGTCGTCAATACAATAGGTACTGAATATGTAAGGCAATAACTGTAGATAACTGAGTAATAAAGATAAAGCTGAAATGATCGAAAGAAAAGGAATGGAAGTCATACCTGAATAGTTGGGTTTTCTATTACCTAGTCTATCAATAACTAAAGCAAACAAGAACCTTACCTAGCCCCCATAAGTCAAAAGGTACAACTAGCACATAACAACCCACCTGGGGCCCCCATAATCCCTGGTGAGTACACGTCAATCTATATACCCCTATCAAGGCCATAAAAGGTCATACTGGTAGCTATAGCCGTCCTGCCAGTCCCCTGGGTCTACAATTGAGCCCCCTCGGCTACTGACTGTAGCTGTGTCTGAGTCCAGTGGACTCCTGATATCTACACCTAGGGCATCAGGATCGTCGGGGGTGTGGTGCCGATATGGCGTATATATAATAGTCCAGCCATGGGATGGACTCTATGAGGACATAGGACCCCATCTTCGTCCCTCGCGGATGGCATGCCGCTCTTTCTGGAGCGATGTCATCTCGCCCCTGGCGGGCGTCAACACAGCTAGTAACCCTGGGGTTGGTCATGGAGGGCTATATAGGAAATCAAATCCCAACACAGCGTAGAATACTAGTCTCAGCTAATAACAACAACTATTCATGATTACGTACTTCTGATTCTCTTACTGGAATTTAGACTGAGTTATAATGATATAGAAACTAACTTGCCGAAGGAAGCTGCCTTAACATACCTCGATTGCCGGTTTCTAATTAACTGATAAGTTCCAATTCGTATTCAATAGATCTTCCCAACTGAAATCGTGTTACTGGAAAGATAGGACTAGTTTTAACACTAAATCCGGCAAAAAGGAAAACTTTATATGTAAATATCAACTATATTTCAACTTTACGCAACACGGTCGAAAACTCGTTATTTCTTGAAAGTCTAGAAGGAAGAAATACTTACTTTAAGTCTATGATTGTATTGACACTAGTTTGGAGTAATTTCAACAACTTTGGCTCGGTGGGACGATGATTCGCCAGGCGAATTTCACGAAACTAACTCCATAGAAATGCTCCCTATAGCCTTATACTTCGAAACCCGAAGTTAATTCGGATTTGGACGACGTTTTGTAGCGTAAACGAAAGATTTATACCTGATTTCTTCATGCTTCCTCGGGTCTGGCCATATATATAACAAAAATGAATTGAAATTCAAGGAGAAAACATATATATAGTTGAGGCGGTGGAAAAGGCAACGTGGCACGGACCTCAACGCGCCAATTTACGGGTGTTCTACATTGGGTAACGCGGAGGGGGCTGCTCCGTGCCACTTTTCCCCTCTAGGCAACTTGGTTCGGTCTCCTCCTGTGAAATCCCGAATTTGCACTCATTCAGCCTTTCACCGGGCCCTTTCCTTGTACGTATGACACTCTAAAACTCTCAATCAACCTACGGATAGGCTGACTAAACATTAGAAACTTACGGGGTGTAACATCCTCCCCCATTAAGAACATTCGTCCTCGAAACTTCTACTTGCAAGAACCTTAACCTTGCAATTACTTATTCTAGAAAAATTTTGGTAGAGTCTCCCCTGTAATATGGACAAATGTCCAGCACAGGCACTTCATACAATACTATCACAACTTTTTAACAATAAGATCGGAGTCAATTGAGTTGTACACAACACACAAATCATAAAGCCATAACTAAAATACTAAAGGTACCTTAACTGCACGACCTGAGCTCAGTCTAGAACAAATGGGGATATCTGGATTTCATGTCATCCTCAGCTTCCCAAGTCATTTCCTCTCTGTTCTTGTTCCTCCACAATACTTTAACAGAGGCAACATCTTTAGTCCTTAACYTGCRAACCTRCCGATCTAGTATAGCTACTGGAAACCTYTTCATAGGCTAATTYCTCAGTAACCTGGACTTCCTCAACTRGMACGACTYGRKACGGATCCCCYATGCATTTTCGTAGCATCGACAMATGGAAAACCGGATGAACRRATTCTAACTCTGAAGGCAAATCTAGCTCSTATGCCRCCTGACCTATTCTWTGGAGTATTCGRTAYRRCCMAATAAAYCTYRGSCTGAGCTTACCCTTTTTKCCAAACCTCATCACGCCTTTCATCKGTGAGACTTTCAAAAAYACCCAGTCACCTAYRCTRAACTCCAGGTTTCTACGCCGCATATCAGCGTAAGATTTCTGGCGGCTCTGAGCTRTCARCAGACRTTCTCTGATAAGRTTCACTTTCTCTTCTGRTTGATGAATTRTATCTRGCCCAATTAACCYTGATTCTCCCACTTCRAACCAACCMACYGGGGACCTAYATTTTCGCCCGTATAARGCCTCATAAGGYGCCATTTKAATCGCTGAATGGTAACTGTTATTGTWGGWAAACTCAATGAGCGGTAAGTGTTCATCCCAGCTACCTCCAAARTCCAGCACACAYGCTCGYAACATATCCYCKAGCGTTTGAATYGTACRTTCRGCCTGCCCATCTGTCTGAGGGTGGAATGTYRYACTYAGATYAACCTGSRTTCCCARACCTCTCTGRAAAKACYGCCAGAATCTAGCTGTGAATTGTGCTCCCCTGTCAGAAATGATAGATACTRGGAYACCATGTAATCTRACTATTTCTCTAATATACWATTCAGTSTAGTCCTCGGYTGAGAAAGTAKCCYKGACTRGCAGAAAGTGGGCTGACTTTGTCAACCTATCAAYGATGACCTAGATAGAATCAAATTTACGCCTGGTACRAGGTAACCCTGTCACAAAGTCCATATTAATCRCCTCCCATTTCCACATAGGCACTGCTATTTCTTGTGTCAGTCCACCGGGTTTCTGATGTTYGRCTTTCACMTGTTGGCAATTAGGACATTGAGCTACAAATTYTGCWATCTCCTTTTTMATTCCYRGCCACCAGTAAATCTCTTTTATRTCATGATACRTCTTTGTTGARYCCGRAWGAAGAGAGTAAYGGGAATAATGCAYCTCGCCCATAATTTGCTGGCRAAGTCCTGCCGCATCTRGRACACAGAGGCGATCCCYATRTCTCAAAACTCYATCTTCARTTACCTRGAAATYTGTAACTYCCCCTTKYTGAACCTTAYCTWTGAGMTGAACTAGRTTARGGTCYTCRTACTGYYGTTCTTTCACTTCCACAACTAAYGACGATAYTGYCGTATTCTGAATGACTGCTCCACTGTCTCCTGAATCTAYTATAYRGAYGGCCAAACTGGCTAACTKATRCAATTCTYGRGCYAKTYCCYRTYRTYMTGGMTTCAGGTRTKCYWAACTCCCCATAGACTTWCGGCTGWGRGCATCTGCTACAACATTGGCTTTTYCTGGGTGATACAAAATRTTCACATCATAGTCTTTCAACAGCTCTAACCAGCGAYRCTRCCRTRGGTTCAATTCTTTYTGTGTGARAATATACTGGAGGCTCTTATGATYARTAAAAATATCTACAYGCAYRCCATACAAATAGTGCCTCMATATTTTCAAGGMATRAATCACCRCGGCYAAWTCCAGGTCATGGGTGGGGTAGTTCTTTTCATGCTTCTTCAGCTGTCTGGAAGYGTAARMAWTTACTTTACCATGCTGCATYAGAACACATCCCAACCCGAYGCYTRAAGCRTCACARTACACYGCATAACYYWYTGATMCTTCKGGCAAGGCTAATACWGGTGCCGAGRTCAGTYTRTTTTTSWATTCCTGAAAACTCTGTKCACATKCTTCAGTCCRRTGAAATTTGACTGCTTTCTGAGTTAACTTGGTCAAAGGTGCTGCTAAGGTAGAAAATCCTTCCACGAACCTCCTGTAATACCCGGCTAACCCCAGGAAACGACGTACCTCAGTCGAGGTGGTAGGTCTAGGCCACGTCTTTACTGCTTCAATTTTCTGCGAGTCCACCTGAATGCCGACATCTAACACAATGTGGCCCAAAAAGGCTAGTGAATTCAGGCAGAATTCACATTTAGAAAACTTCACATACAACTATCGATTCCTGAGAGTCTGGAGTATTATTCGTAGGTGATCCCAGTGATCTGCCTCTGAGCGGGAATATACCAAAATATCATCAATAAATACTATCAAAAACAGGTCCAGATACGGCCTGAAGATGTTGTTCATCAAGTCCATGAACACTGCCGGAGCATTCGTCAGTCCAAAAGACATGAATAGGAACTCAAAATGGCCATACCTAGTCCTGAAAGCGTTGTTTGGAATATCCTCCTCACGAACCCGGACCTGATGGTACCCTGATCTTAAGTCAATTTTGGAGAAATATTTCGCCCCTGTAACTGATCAAACAAATCGTCTATTCTGGGAAGCGGGTACTTATTCTTGATAGTTACTTTATTCAACTGCCAATAATCTATACACATACGGAGAGAAGCATCGTTCTTTCTTAGAAATAGAACTGGTGCTCCCCACGGGGAAGTACTCGGCCTGATGAAGCCCTTATCTAGCAAATCTTTCAACTATTCCTTCAACTCACTCAGCTCAGTAGGAGCCATTCGATACGGAGGAATAGATATGGGCTGAGTACCTGGTAATAAATCAATCGCAAAATCGATTTCCCGTTCTGGGGGAATGCCAGGTAGCTCATCTGGAAATACATTTGAAAATTCATTGACTACTGGAATGGACTGATGATTCGGAGATTCTTCTTGAACATCCTGATCCTGACAATATGATAAATGCATCCCTTTGCTATCAATTTTCTCGCTCGAAGATAGGAAATAAACCTACCTTTCGGCGTAGCCGCACTACCTTTCCACTCCTGTACTACTTCCCCGGGAAAGTGGAATCGGACTTGGTCCAGCATTCTACATTGGCATAACATGGAGCTAGACAATCCATATCCATAATTGCATCAAAATCAACCATCTCTAATTCTACCAAATCTGCTAAAGTCTGGAGACCAACGACCTCTACTGTACACCCTCGGTAAACCGTTTTAGCTATAATGGAATCACCGACGGTAGTAGACACTGAAAAAGGTCGCCGGATCAATTCTAGCGTAATATCGAACTTCTGAGTCACTAACGGGGTAACATAAGATAAAGTGGAACCTGGGTCTATCAAGAAATATATAGAATGAGAGCAAAAGTCCAACATACCTATCACAACATCTGGCGACGACTTTGACTCCTGTCGCCCCGGTAAAGCATATGTACGATCTGTACTGGTACCTGAACTGGAGGCCCCTGACCTACCTCGGCCTCTGCCAGCTGGAGCTGAGGGCCTGGGCCCTGCTAGAGATGCTGGGGCGTGTGACCCTACTGAAGATCTGTCCTGCTGGTCCCGATCACTCTGACCTCGAGCCGAATAGTCCCTCATCCGATGACCCTCTTGTCCACATGCATAATAGGCCGTAGAACCATACTTGCATGCCCTAGAATGACGACGACTACAAATAGGGAAAAGTGGTACAGTAAATCTGCTCTGCTCTGACCCCCTCTATTGTTGTGATCCTGCTGACTGTGAACTCTCGCTGGGCCCTAGCTGTCCCTGACGACCAAACCTGCTCCCTTGCTACTGTTGTGGAGGTGGGGTTCTAGGTGGTCTATCTGATAATTGTGGTCTGGGTCCACCCCGGGGCTCTGTCTGCATATCACCAGGTCTATTCCTGCGACGCTTCTCCTGACTAGCCCTCTCTATCCCTCGTTGCCGCTGCCGGATCCCCTTAATATTATGGGAAAATGCATGTACACGAGCAATATCCATGTCCTCCCACAAGGTAGCTGTGATACAGGTCTCTACATATTCTGGATTCAGCGCCATGATAAACCGGTGCACCCTGGCTGGCATGGTATCCACAAAGGCCGGTGCATATCGGGCCAAGGAATCAAACCTCATAGCATATTCTCGAACATTCATCGAACCTTGCTCCAAATGAAAAAATTGATCTACCCTGGCTTGGCGAATCTCCCGTGGCAGATAATGGTCTAAGAAGGACTCAGAGAAACTGGGCCAAGTCAGAGGGGGAACATCTCTGCCTCGGGACCTTTCCCAGCTCTCATACCATAGTACCGCAATGTCCCGCAACCGAAATACTACTAACTCCACTGATTCTGCCGGGGTAGCATGCATTACCCTAAAAATTTGCTGCAACTAGTCTAGAAAATCCTGAGGGTCCTCGTCCCAATCTGTCCCTGTGAATTACGGGGGACTCAGTGCAAGGAACTCTCGGACCCTCGAGCTACCAGGCCCTCCTGAAGATTCTGCAACTACCGGTACTATGGGCTAGCGCTGTGCGGCCATCATTTGAGCTAACATAACAACAACACTCCTAACCTCCTGATTCAATGGTACTGGTATAGAGACTGCTGGAGGCGGTGCCGTCACATTTGCCACCCCGAGATACTCCTGACATGGTGAAGAGTGCTAGGGAGACTGAAATGAAGCCTCCCTATCGCCCTCAGACCGGGCTGACTCTGGCTGAGGCACCCTGCTAGTGCCCTCTTTTGCTGCTACATCCAATCTCCTGCCAGTCGTAGGGTGTCGCGGGTCTGCCATTTCTCTGTAGATAAAAGAATATGGTAAGCTAAGGGATTCAACCCTATACCGTACAGCTCTATAGCACGACTGGCTAAGAAGAAAGAGTAACCATCCTATCATGCCTCGCAGCCTCCTGCCTTTAGTATGTGGTGCACAACACATCCATATACAAGACTCTACTTAGCACGGCTTGCAGAGTCCCTGGGATACCACCTGCTCTAATACCAAGTTTGTCATGCCCCACCTTGGAAGGCATGACTGGCACCTAGTGCCCTACTAGGATATGAACTGACTGAGCCTAAGCACTTCTAGTGCAGGGCTGACACTAACTTTTAGATCAAGGAAACAATGGGCTATATCTCGGTTGTAAACACAACCTCCGGCCGACAAGGCTTTATAGCCACCTGTGAAAGAAAACAACTAACCAGAACAAGCAGTAATAGGGAATTCTATGCAGGCCGACAAGACCACCATGATGTCTAGTTATAACTGTAAAGTAAATCCAGAGCTACATCAAACTATGGCCGACAAGGCCGCTAATATATCAGCTGAACAAGGCCCCACACTGCCAAAATGTAAACTGAAGCACAAATATGCCCCACACAGCCAATAACAGCTAACCACAGGGAAATAGATACAGTTTGCAAGCCTCTGGGAATAATACGACAGCCGGGATAGGGCCCCGACCTACCCATAAACTGTACAGTCAAAAGGGGTAAACCTTCTATCTACAGGCTCCGGAAGAAAGGAGCTAACTGTTCTGACGATGCTGGCTGAAAGCTACGAGGGACCTGCTCCTTGTCTATCTGTACCTGCAGGCAAGTAATGCAGTGCCCCAGAAAGGGCATCAGTACAATAGGTACTGAATATGTAAGGCAATAACTGTAGAGAACTGAGTTATAAAGATAAAGCTGAAATGGCCGAAAGAAATGGTATGGAAGTCATACCTGAATAGCTGGGTTTTATATTACCTAGTCTATCAATAACTAAAGCAAACAAGAACCTTACCTGGCCCCCATAAGCCTGAAGGTACAACCAGCATAGAACAACCCACCTGGGGCCTCCATAAGCTCTGGTGAGTACACGTCAATCTATATACCCCTATCAAGGCCATAACGGGTCATACTAGTAGCTATAGCCATCCTGCCAGTCCCCTGGGTCTGCAACTGAGCCCGCTCGGCTACTGACTGTAGCTGTGTTTGAGTCCAGTGGACTCCTGATATCTGCACCCAGGGCACCAGGCTCGTCGGGGGTGTGGTGCCGATACAGCATATGTATAATAGTCCAGCCATGGAATGGACTCTATGAGGACATAGGACCCCATCTTCGTCCCTCGCGGATGGCATGCCGCTCTTTCTGGAGTGACGTCATCTCGCCCCTGGCGGGCGTCGACACAGCTAGTAACCCTGGGGTAGGTCATGGAGGGCTATATAGGCAATCAAATCCCAACACAGCGTAGAATACTAGTCTCAGCTAATAACAACAACTATTCATGATTACGTACTTGTGATTCTATTACTAGAATTTAGACTGAGTTATAATGCTATAGAAACTAACTTTCCGAAGGAAGCTACCTTAACATACCTTGACTGCTGGTTTCTGATTAACTGATAATTTCGAATTCGTATTCAACAGCTCTTGCCAACTGAAATTGTGTTACTGGAAATATCTGACTAGTTTTAACACTAAATCCAGCAAAAAGGAAAACTTTATATGTAAATATCAACTATATTTCAACTTTACGGAACACAGTCGAAAACTTATTATTTCTTGAATGTCTAGAAGGGAGAAATGCTTACTTTAAGCCTGTGATCGTATTGACACTAGTTTTGAGCAATTTCAACAACTTTGGCTAGGCGGGACGACGATTCACTGGCGAATTTCATGAAACTAACTCCGTAGCAATGCTCCCTGCAGCCTTATACTTCGATAACTGAAGTTAATTCGGATTTGGACAGTGTTTCATAGCGTAAACGGAAGATTTATACCTGATTTCTTCGTGCTTCCTCGGGTCTGGCCGTATATATAATGAAAATGAATAAAAATTCAAGGAGAAAACATATATATAGTTGAGGCGGTGGACAAGGAAATGTGGCACGGACCTCAACGCGCCAATTTACGGGCGTGCCACGTTAGGTAATGCGGAGGGGGCTTCTCTGTGCCACTTTTCCCCTCTGGGTAACTTGGTTCGGCCTCCTCCCGTGAAATCCCGACTTTGCACTCGTTCGGCCTTTCCTCGTATGTATGGAACTCTAAAACTCTCAACCAACGTACGAATAGATTGACTACATATTAGAAACTTACGGGGTGTAACAACACCCATGCCCAATTTCTATCAAATGTGATAAATTGTCTATGACCAAATATGGGGTTTTACACAATTGCATAATTCTTCAATCTCTACACCTGGGTATGATTAAATTATATTTATATTGATGAAATGTGAAGCTTGGGCAGATTTTAAATTGTTTTCAATCCAAATTTTGATTTCTACCTTATGAAATTGAATGTCCATGGATGTGAAGTTCATGAAAGAAGAGATTGATGTTGAATGTATGATGATGATGAAGTTTAATGATGAAAAACATGTTTCTAAAGCTATCCATAATTATGATATTATTTTCAAAATAAAATGTGTAGATCCTAGTATGATAAAGTTTTGAGCAATGCCCACATGATGATTTAAAGTGATGATTTTTCCGACATAAGCTTACCACATTGTTTGAAGTGAAGTTTTCCATTTTTTTATAAATTCTAGCTTGTGGTATATTGAGTTAAATATTTCTACATGTAGCTTACCACATGATTTGGAGTAGATGCCCCCACCTATTATTGAGCTTGTGGTATGTTTCAAAATAAAGCTTCTCATATGCACAAATTCATAATTGAGATGTGTGTCATTATTGAGCTTTGTCAAGGGACAATGTTGAGCCTCATTTTCATATGATGTCGAGTCTATGCATGATTTCATTAATGAGCTTTGTCAATAGACAATGTTGAACTTTGTTATATATGATGTAGAGCATTGCATGTTTTTGGGAGAAGAGTCTAGCACCGAGCGGGTTAAGGGTCGATCACCCTATACCCCAGAACTACGCGACAACGTAGGTTGATACTATTATATTATTGGGACCTCCCTTATGAGCTATCCCTGGCCCGATTGGACCTTAAGCTTGATATCGATATCATGGTATCATCCATCGCCTTGTCAAGGTTATGGACGGCTCTACCCACTTGACTGTGATAGTTGAGACCACGTAAGCTCTATCGTGGTATGTCAGTTAAGTGACGAGTTTCCCACTGTCCATATCATTCAGATTTGCATATTCATTACTCATGATGATTACTTATGCACGCATGTTCAAAAAGCAAGGTTTGACTCATTGTTTAGCTTTTGATATAAATATTATGTTTCAGCTGTGAGTTATTTGAGTCAATCATGATGTTCTAAAGCTATGCATGGTCATGTTATGATAAGAGTACAATTTCAGAATGAATGCATGTAGCCTTCTACTTACACTTAAAAGCTTATGATATGTTATGGAATTTTTTAAATGATTTATTTTACTTAAGCGGTTTTACTTACCTTGCATACTCGGTACATTCCACGTACCGATCGCATACTTTCTATGCTGCATTGTTTCATGATGCAGGACTCGATTCTCAGGTTCAGTCTCGTTCGTAGTCGCTGTTTAGAGTTACCACCTGCTTATTTGGTGATTCCTCATCTTTCGAGGACTAGACCTTTAGTTGTTTTAGATGTCCTTTCAGTTCCAGTATTGTTGAGCTAGTTGGGGGTGTTATCCCATCAGCTCGTCCAGATTAGACGCTTATCAGACTTAGACGTGTATTTAGCTTCAGATATTTATTATGTTGTTATATTAAGTTTGACTTCTGCTGAGTTTATAATTATATTTTCTTCATGTTTATTGAATGAGTTAGTTGGATGCTTATGCCATAGGTCGACTTGGGGTCTCTCAGGGTACCTTGTCCCGTGTCTATGATCCGGGCCTCCATTTGGGTCGTGATAAATGGTAGCTGTTATTATACGCAAACTCAATAAGAGGAAAATGGTCATCCCAACTACCCTTGAAGTCAATTACAATGCTCAACATATCCTCAAGAGTCTGAATAGTCCACTCTGCCTGACCATCTGTCTGCGGGTGAAATGTTGTACTGAAACGATCTCTAAAACTGAGAGGTAAACTAAGTACCTCTGTTCTATATGATGGACAAGTGAACTCCGTGCAACCTAACTAGCTCTCGAGTGTATAGTTTGGCATAATCCTCCACAGAATCAGTGGCTTTGACTGGTATAAAATGAGCGGCTTTGGTCAACCTGTCTACAACAATCTAAATGGAGTCATATTGCTGACGAGTGCGAGGCAACCTTGTGATGAAGTCCATATTGATTTCTTCCCACTTCCTAGTAGGGATACTGATATCTTGGAGCACACCTCCCGGTCTCTGGTGCTCAACCTTCACTCGCTGATTATTTAGGCACTTAGCCACAAATTCAGCGATGTCCTTCTTCATGCCATTCCACCAATAGACTTCCCATAGATCATGGTACATCTTGGTGGCACCTGGATGTATTGAATATCTGGAAGCGTGAGCCTCATGCAACATACGACTTCTCAAATCATCAATGTCCAAAACACAGGTGACCCTGATATCGAAGCACACTATCCTCCCTTTTGGAGAAGACCTCTACCTTCTGATTCTGAATGGCTTCCTTTAAGTTTACCAAGATAGGGTCCTCGTCTTTCCTAGATTTCACATCGGTCACCCAGGAAGATTCTAATCCGTTCTGAACTATGACAACACCATTAGTCAATCAACCAAACGAACTCCCAACTGTGCAAGTCGATGCACATCCTTTACCATCTCCTTCTTTCCCTCATCTACATGGGACACACTCTCCATAGAGAGTCTACTAAGTGCATCTTCCACCACATTGGCCCTACCTGGATGGTAAGGACACTCATATCATAACCCCTGAGTAACTCCAACCACCTTCTTTGCTACGGATTTAAGTCCTTCTGGGTAAACACATATTATAGGATCTTGTGGTTCGTAAACACATCTACATTGACCCAATACAAATAGTGTCTCTATATCTTCAAGGCAAATACCATCGCCGCCAATTCAAGATCATGGGTCGGACAATTCTTCTCGTGAAATTTTAATTGTCTGGAAGCGTATTCTATCACTTTATCATGCTACATCAACACACAACCAATGCCGATTCTAGAAGCATGACAACACACCACAAACCCATCGGTACCCTCCAGTAGGATTAACACCGGTGCTAAGGTAAGTCAAGTCTTCAACTCCTGAAAGCTCCTCTCACAAGCCTCCGACCACCGAAACTTCACTTTCTTTTGCGTCAATTTGGTCAATGGCTTTGCAATAGATGAAAATATCTCAACAAATCTCCGATAGTATCCACCTAAGCCCAAGAAGCTCATGATATCTGAAGGGTTCACCAGCTAGGCCAATTCTTTACTGCTTTTAGAGTCCACCTTCATTCCCTCACTTGATACTACATGGATAAAAAATGCCACTGAGTTCAATGAAAACTCACACTTGCTGAATTTCGCATATAGTTGGCAGTCGTTGAGAGTCTATAGTACCACCCGCAAATGAGCGGCATGCTCCTCCTCGCTCCGAGAGTATATCAGGATGTCATCAATAAACATGATCACGAACATATCCAAGTATGGCTTGAACACCCTTTTCATCAAATCCATAAAAGCTGTAGGAGTATTCCTTTAGTCCAAAATACATAACTACAAACTCATAATGACCATACCACATCCTGAAGGCTGTTTTCGAGATGTCACCCTCCCAAATCCTGAGATGATTATATCCGGATCTGAAATTTATCTTCGAAAAGCACTTAGCACCCTAAAGCTGGTCAAACAAATCATCAATCCGAGGTAGAGCATACGTATTCTTAATGGTGACCTTGTTCAATTGCCGATAATCAATACACATATGAAGAGAACCATCCTTCTTTCAAACAAAGAGAACTAGCACACCCCATGGGAATTTTCTTGGTCTGATGAATCCCTTATCTGAAAGGTCTTTCAACTGTTCCTTCAACTCCTTTAACTCAGTTGGAGCCAAAGAGGAATAGATATAGGCTTTGTATCGAGAAGAAGGTCAATATAAAAATCAATCTCCCGCCTGGGAAGGATTCCCGGTAGATCATCTGGGCAGACTTCTGGATACTCGCATACTATTGGGACTGACTGTATAGTCGGGGTCTCGGGGTCTCGGACATAGCATCCTTAACCCTAAATAGATGGTATACACAACCTTTGAAGATCATCTTTCTTTCCTTAAGATAGGAGATGAAATGACCTATAGGCACAGGTGAACTACCCTTCCATACTAGGAATGGCTCACCCAGAAATCTGAACTCTACTTCCCGGGTTCTACAATTAACTAAGGTATAACATGAAAATAGCCAATCCATGCCGAGGATAACATCAAAACTGGTCATGGCTAACTCTACTAGATCTGTTGGGGTGACTTTTTGAAGGACTGTGATTGGGCAACTTCTATACACCCGTCTAGCTATAACTGAATCACCACTGGAGTAGAGATTGAGAAGGGTTCTGACAAGAATTTGGGATTGACTCTAAAACTACTAGCCACATAAGGTGTCACAAACGACAGGGTAGCCCCTAGATATAACAAAGCATATACATCAAGATGGAAGACTTGTAACATACCAGTGACTACATCCGGGGAGACCTTCTGCTCCTAGAGAAATGCTAAGGCATAGATCTGTTTTGGTGATGACCGCCACCTATGCTAGTAGATGCCCCTTGCTGGGCCGGGCATGCGGGTGGAACTGCTGAAATGGAATCTAGGCCTCGACTCCTATCATGGCCCTGTCAAGTTGTTGGGCAATCTCTAAGCATATGTCCGGGCTTTCCGCACCTGAAGCAAGCACCTATACTGCCAAACACTGACCCGTGTGCCCCCAACCACACCTACCACAAACCAGGATATTGGAATCTGCAAGCCTGCTACTCTGACCCCTAGAGCCTGATGCTCGTCCTCTCTAGTTGTACCTAGATCCGGATGGCACACCCATCACTGAAGATGCTGGGGCTGAAGATTTATGGTTGGACTGCTGTCGGTGCCCACCACCTGGCCTCGGATGAGAGAACCTATAGTTGTCTGTCCTAGCCCGCTTGGCCTCTCTCTCCCTCAGATGCGCCGCCTCCATCTGCTGGATGTACAAGACTATCCAAGGAAAATCCATATCCTGATAGAGAATGGTGGTTCTACAATCCTTGTCTAGATAGTCCGCCACCCCATGAACAAACCTTCTCACTCGTGCCCTATGATCAACCACTAACTCTAGGGCATACTTTGACAGACGAGTGAACTCTAGGGAATATTCCTATACTGTTATCTTCCCCTATTTCAGATTCATGAACTCGGCCGCCTTCAACTCCCTCATCTCATGAGGGAATAACTAATCTAGAAAAGTGATGTGAAACTCCTCCCAACTGATAGGGCCTGCTCCGGCTACCCTATTATCCTTCCACTATTTAAACCAAATGTGTGCGACCCCCTTCAATTGATATGAGGCCAAATCATCACACTCCTCTCCATACACCCCCACGACCTGGGTGATCTTCAAAATCTCGTCAATAAACTCATGTGGATCCTCGTCCACCTTTGACCCAAGAAACTCTGGTGGGCTCATCCTTAGGAAATATCTGACTCGTGCTACCTTCGCATTCCCGTTCTGCGGGACATGCGCCACTGCCTGCTAGTTAACCTGGGCGCTCAAAGGCTTGCGCTAGCATCTGAATGGCTGCCCTGAATTTAGCGTGGGCAATTGGCTCCAGTGCATGGTGCTCATGAACTGGTGGGGCCTATAGGTGTCCGTCCCCATTGACATCCTCGTGGCCATTTCCATTTCCATTTCTTCTGCCGTTAACTCTGCGGGGAGGCGCGATTCTTCAATCGCGAATAGCACGAGTTAGAAGGATAGAGAGACATTCCACCGCATGACACAGATCATGAAGAAAGGGAATATTTCCTAAACGTCTCGTAGCCTCTTCGTCATAAGTGTGGCGTGCTTCACACCCATGAAAAAGACTCTACTTAACGCGACTTTCAAACACCCTAGGACACTTCAAATGTATTGCTCTGATACAAAGTTTTTCATGACCTAAACATAGGCCTAGATCAAGACACGGGACAAGGAGCCCCCAGAGACTCTAAGTCGACCCATGGTATGAACATACATCTAACTTAATCAATATAAAACGGAATACTTAACATAATAACATAGAGGAATTTTAATCATAACTTAATATCGGAACCGAAATTCACTTTATACATGAAAAGCCGATTACTACATACAGTTTGAAAGCCTCTACATAACTGATTGGTTGATGGGACAACACCCCCAACTAACCCCACAAGTCTGAAAACTGAAAATACTAAGATAACTGATAATGAATAGTCCATGGGAGATGAGGACTCACCACATAAGCTGGATGCTAGCTCTAGAAGCTTACTAATGAGGGGGATGAGTCTGGAGATCGGAGCATGAATCATAAAATGATACAACATAGAGTATGCGGTCAGTACGTGGAATGTACCGCATATAAAAGGTAAGTAAAACCGCTTAAATAAGTAAAATCATTTAAAAACTGCATAATATAAAACATAATCAGGATAAGAATCTGAGAGTAGGGTTTGCATACTATTTTCTGAAATCATGATTTGAACATAACTGAATATCATAACTGAATCGAATGACCCAAAGCTGAAATATGGTAATCATAATTAAAACTGTACTTTTGGTCAAACCTATTTTAGAACATATATATATATATATATATATCATGAATGATAAACATGCATAATTGAAATCATTAGGAACAATGGGAGACTCGTCTTATAATTGACATTACCACGATAGAACTTATGTGGTCCTGACTATCACACTCAAGTGGGCAGAGCTGTTCAAAACCTTACCAGGGATAACAACGCTACCATGATATAGATATCAAGCTCAAGGCCCCCTTGGGATAGGGGAAAGCTCACATAGGAGGTCCCAAAATAATCTGATCATACCTACATTGACGCGTATTCTAAGGCATAGGGTTGACTGATCCTTAGCCTACTCGGTGCGAGACGCTACTCCCAAAAATATGCATATGCTCTCTATCATTTTTCAACGAAGCTGACCATCATCTATTGACTAAGCTGAATAATCATATACATATAAAATTTGAAATCATACATGAGGAGCCTTGGCTCAAATCATACCATAAGATTAACATAATTGGGAGTCTTGCCTCCAAAACCATGTGGTAAGCTAATTAACTTGAAATAATAAATCATACTTGAACATATAGGCTTGCCCAATACTTGAACATGCTTGAAAATACTTGATTCACTTGAAAGCATAATCATAGACATGGGTAACTTGAAAACATGCTTTTCATCAACAATATCTCATCATACTTGAACATTCATTATAAATATCAACTTTCATGAACTTCTCATGGATGGGCACTTTAATTTATAAAGCTTGAAAACATAATTATAATTGCAAACAATGTAAAACTTGCCCATGAATCATAATTCAATAATAGAAACATGCTTATATCATACCCATGGTAGAAACTTAGGAAATTCATACATTGGGTTAAAACCCCATAAGATAAACATATCGATTTTCATGAATTTAGAGAGGTATTGGGCATGGGTGTTAACAAATTCACCCATTCATAGCCTTACATACCTAAGAAGAACTGATTCTATAATTTCTCTAATTTCCCAAGGAAGAGTTGATGAAAACTTGAAGGAAATTGAGCTTGATCACCTCTTTAGACCCTTACTCTTGCATGCATGAATAAGAATCGCCTAGAATGAACTTACCCCTCTTAATACTCACTATTAATAGCTTGAAACAATGTAGTTTAAGCCTTAGGATCATAGAAATTATGGATAAGCCCTTACTAAATTCACATAAAATAACTGACTGCCAGTTCCCACGAGGGACTGGATGAGTCGTTACCAGGGGAAATGGGTCGTCTCTTGCTGTCATGAAGTCCATTGCCACTTTTCCTCAGAGGGTCCCCATGAGGGACCTCATAGATAATCATTGGTGACCACAACTCGTGGTCACCACACGTTATCTCCACTGCCTAACTCCTCAAGTCTTTAATCAATTGTTGACCACGACCAACCTAACGGATCATGGCATCTGACGAAGATTCACTGTGTCCATTCGTAGTGAACACTGCCACTCAACCTTCACCTTTCAATAACCTTTGACCACGACTGACTCAATGAGTCATGGGTGCTGACGATGACTCGTGGTCATGTCCGTGGGGACTCAAAACCATAATTTCAAACTCAAGACAACTCCTCACCACGAGTCACTTAACGACTCGTGGTCAACCTGACGGGTCACAGGAGGAATCATCCTATGACATGGTGCAAAAAATCTTATTTTCTCCATTTTAACTACTGGGTATAATCTTTGATCTTTTGGGGTATAACAACCAATCTCTACCTGCCAGATGATCCAACATATGATCCATGAATCTATGAATTGCACTTGCCCCATTTTCTACACTTCCCCCCCCTTTTCCAGAATTCAACTCTGAAACATGATTTCCCTGAAAACAAAGTAAAAGTACCTCAT